>MQTX01000091.1:416561-534794 GCA_009735665.1 Angiostrongylus cantonensis
ATACTATTAATATAATAATACTAAAATATTACACACTATGACTTAAATCGAGGCGCGTGTGGTGCAGCGGTTGGAGGCGCCACTGCGGCACGCACGTGGAATCGATCCTTGCGCCTATGACCCACCAAGGCTTTCATCTCTCCGGGGTCGGTAAATTGGTACCAGACTTGTCTGGTAGGATAGCAGGTAATCCCCGTAAAGGACAATAGCGCGTTCGTTCCCCACCATAGACTGCGGTCCAGACTCCATGCGTCCAGAGTCCATGCGGGTCCTTCGCTAGGTTCAGTTTCGATTTGTGCTCCCCAGATCATGCCCGTTGACGGGCGATTGCTGATGGCACCGTTAGGGTAAAAACTGATTGAGAGAAAGGCAAAGCAAGGGCCTTAAAAGGGTAATCGATGGTTTGAATCTAGCCTGGAGTCCAAGTTTTGCAAATGAGATGACACACTAATAGGCTACTGCAATTCATTCTATAAACTAGGCATGTCCTTTCAATCCCCTCTAAGACGTTGATGAAGTCCATTGCATAGCACATCAATCAGAGATTTACCTATGTCGGACGCTCTATCTTTTTACTGTTCTATAATATAATTTAGTATTGGTTCATCCTGCCAACGGTTTACAGCCTCATTATGGCTGGAAGGTGTTCCTAGCTCTGTGAGTAGTGCGAAGAATTCTTGACGTTATTGAGGTACTAACCCACGTCTCTGCACCATAACAGAGCGCTGAGAGGACCGTAGAATCTCCCGGCAGGGACTCCCAAGCTGAGAAGGAGTCCGGTGTTTCAATTAGGAAGCCTAACTAAGAGTAAACCAATACCAGGATCCACCACAGTTCTGGTATCAAAGTCGCATGGTGGCAAATCTCCTCCGATCCACAAGGGCTGCGGCTGCCTGTGGTGGTGAAGACCTGGGGCAGACTTTAGTCAGGCTGACCTCGGAATTCCTAGGAATCACAATGGTTTAACCAGGAAATCTCCCAAAAGTGGAAGTTATGCTGGCGTCCGCACAATCAGTGAGGACGAGCCGTTCAAGTATCGAGTAAGTAAGTATTGGTACATAATCGAAGCGACAAATACAAAATACAACAAATACGACGGAAGGATTACTTGTTAGGATCCATGAGTGTGTTTCCCTTCTAAATGTAGAGTACCTTAACCCTCCAAACACAATTCCTAACGGATTCCTTCGATAGCAGCTAATTATTCTCCCTGTTTCAAGATGAAAAGTGCCTTCCATACAATCACCTGTCACCTGTATCACCTGTAGTCCCGTTGATCGTCGAGTGATTCGAGCGGGCGCCAGTAAATCCTCCATTCCTTCTGCTCCATACAATACTTTCCGTAAAAGTGAATTACGAGTGTGTACAAAAAATATCTTCGACACATCATCCAGAACTCATAAAGAATGGAGTCAGTACACCGTTAAAGGAATTTAATGTCACTGCAGTCGGCCGAATTCTATGGTTCCGTCATGCGGAAGTGATCGGGACGTTTCTTCAACTAGTCACTTTGACATTGCTGAAAACTGACTACATCAGCAACAACCGTTAAAATCGATGCCAAACACAACGATGTGTTGTCATCATAAAAACTGGCGACACTGAAAAGTTCACCTAAGTAAGACAGACGAGGAATTTTTGGGCCATTCGCCTGCTACGTTAATGGTGAATGACGGAAATAAAATGTTCTATAGAAAATTTGAAATCGAAAACAAAGAAGTGTTCATGGCACGCCTTGCCGCTAACTCGCATGGAATGTTCATTAGAATTTTGACTTTTGCTGATTTCGTTGTCACATATCTAGAATCATTTAGAAACAAATTTTTTAAACAGCCAGCTTGCTTTCGAGCATGGGCGTGTGTGGCGCAGTGGTTGGAGGCACCACTGCGACACACGTGGAATCGATCCTCGCGCCCATGGCCCACCAAGCCTTCCATCCCTCCGGGGTCGGCAAATTGGTACTAGACTTGTCCGGGAGGATAGGAGCATTGGTTCGATGTAACTATTGCGAGGGTGAAATATTTGCAAAACTCCGGACCGCTGGTGTCTACGGTGGGGACCAAACAAGCTATTAGGTTTTCCAAAAAATAAGTATTACTTCCGAAATAAAAGCGTATTACACTGTGAAATCAGTGTGAATATTGCTACTGATGGAAAACTGCGAAAGTACAGAAACTCGACTGTGATGAGATCAATAGTTTCAGGTAGCGGAGTTCGAAAACCTTCCCAATTCGGTCGGTCGATACTCGACCAAATTCTGGTTGAGAGACTATGAAGACTTTCTAAAACAAGGAGAAGAACTTGACATAGCCAAGGAATATGATGACTTACTTGAGCCAAGCATAATGCTGACACAGAATGGCAGGTACGCACTTATTACTAGACGCGATTTATAGATTCTGAACTGTTGGCCCATACCATTGCTCTCTGTTTCATGTTTTCAGCTTTTTCGTTTCATCTACAGCTAAACCAAAAGGCAATGAATTGAAGCAATTCCTCGAATGGCCAGAGTTCTCCTTCTGGAAAGGATTTATACAATTGGAAAGCAACAAAATGGGGTAGGCACTTAAATGAGAATGAATTTAGACAAACTAGTTACGATTAACTGTACAGACTAGTGCAAATCTATTTTTAAAAAGTTGGGAATATAACTTCAATGATGTTGAAATATTTGCAAAGCTTTAAACGAAGGACCCGGATGGTGTGGTGGTGAAGGCCCGCAGCCACCTGCGGTCCGGAGTTTTACAAATATCCCAGCATCATTGGAGTTATATTTCGCAATATACCCTGCCTTTAAAAAGAGTAGGTAGTAAATAATAAGTTAAAGTTGGAAATAATTCGGTATGTGTTATGAAACGACTATTCAGAAGATGACAGATTCCAATATTTTCACTCTCATTTATGCACTAATGAAAAGGCACCAAATCGATGTGACTTTGAAAACACCTGGAGCTGAGCTATACACTGGGTTGTACTGGACTAGCATGATGCTTGTTCATGGGCCAACCACGACGTGCAGTCCACCGCTACGGACTGGTTCGTTTGCAATGCACCAAACATCTGTGATCCCCTTCGTTCTTTTACCATCGATTTTGCAACGTACACAATGATATTTATTTATTTTATCAAACCCGTCTTCACGTCTACTCCTCGAATCGCAGAACTCGCATTCGATTCATTTGCCCACATCCATTGTTCAGGAAGATCTTCCAACTTTTACGTGTGGCTTCGGTTGCTGCTTGAGGACTTTCATTTCATCTTGAATGTCGTAGAATGCTTGTCGAGCAATTCTCCCTGGAGTCCAGGGATAACTTGGCCGGAGCGTTCCCAATTGGATTGCACAGTGATTTTTTCCTAGACAAGTCCGGTAATAATGTCCCGACCCAGCAGGGATGAGATGCTTGGTTGGTCCGGAAAGGAATCGAACTAGCACCGTGCTCGTGATGACGGACATTACTACCACTGTCACCCTACACGATTTCATCGTTATTATTATTGTCTGCCTTCCTTGTCTTGCCTTTACAATGACTCTCGGTGGCCTACCGATGTATCGGGTCAGCGCTGCTATCCTGCGAGACAAGTCTCTTGCCAGTTTGCCAAACACGGAGAGATGGAAGGTTTGATGAGCCATGGGCGCGGGGATCGATTCCATGTGTATTGCAGGGCGTCCCTGATGCACTACACTAAACAAGCAGCAACCGAAACCACACGTAGTTGGAAAAGTGGACAGTGGATGAAGAAAAGGAATCGGATGCAAGAAGTGCTGTGATCCGCACATCAGAGGTGAAGATGGATCAAATTTAAAAAATAGAATATTAGTGGTGACGGAATAATAGTGATGAAATGGTCCTTCTGCAGCGAGTTTTTTTCGTGCAGTTAACGATTTCTGAACAAAATTTAGCTGAATTGCACTATTATGGAAATTTGTGGGAAGGTTTCCTTAGGGATTCGAAAAATGTCTGATGAGAAATGAAGTCGTGATTGTCTACGGAGCCATCCAACTTCTTCAATTTCCGTTTACAATTGAGAATCAACAGTAGTACAGGATTTTTGTGCTCCATATTTGGCTCGCATTCGTTTCCTCCATTATTCATCAATTTTTATTTCGTTTGCTTAAGTTCTACTGTTAGGGCTGCATTTCACCATGATATCGTTCTTATAACACCAGGCAATAGCCAAGTGGAACGTATGCTTGCGGACTTTGATAAAACGTGTGGAAAGATTGGTCTTCGACTAAATCTCAAGAAAACGATGTTCATGAAGAACGGATTGGTTTCGTTTGCCCCATTCACGCTCAACGGAACGAATATCTCCGAATGCTCCAGTTATGTCTAAGTCGGGAAATCAATATGATGAACGACTTAGCTTCAGTGCTGAGCAGAAGGAAACGAGCGACTTGGAGAACTTTCAAGCGCATCGAGGATGTAGTGAAGAGAACACAGAACACCCGACTCCGTGCACACCTTTTCGACTCAGCGGTTCTTCCTGCCCTAACGCATGCGTCAGAAACCTGATCGCTGCGTAATTAGGATGAAGGGCGTTATCGAACGCGCACTCGAAAGGACGATGCTAGGAGTATCCCGTTTCATACAAATACGGGAAGGAATCCGAAGCTCCGACCTACGTCAACGATCGAAAATCAAAGATGCCGTTCTATACGCCAAACAGTCGAAGTAAGGTAGGCCGGACACGTAATACGTATGAATGATAACCGATGGACAAGAGCTGTTAGTGACTGGATTCTTCGGGATGTCAAACGTGCTGCAGGAAGACCACCGACCCGATGGTCAGAGTTCTCCACTAAAAGCCTGGAAAAAAGATATGATGCTCGACGAGTCCCTAAGGCGAGCAGAACCCACTGGGCTACTCTTGTACGCGACGGGGAAAAATGGAGGATTTACTGGCGCCCGCTCGAGTCACTGGACGATCAACAGGACTACAGGTGATACAGAGCTGCATTTCATGTGGAAATTTAAAATTTTTGGCGAGTGATAGCATAGGTGCGTTCCGTTACAAATTGACTAGTTATTAAATTGAACGTTGTTTTAGTTCGTTGGGACTATAATGTAACCTTGCAACATGCAGCTTGAAAGTGGGGTATCTCATCTAAGAATAACCTTTTGTAGTCGAAATAAAGACCATCACAATCCACATTAGACTCCACGCATTTTTTCAACAAGAAACAAGTTTTTTAATCAATTGCTCAAAACTATGAAGTTGTAGAGGTGATTTATTCGTTGAAGATTCTCGCGCAGGAAACTGTCGACGAATTTGAAGAAGTGGTAGCCGGTAGGCAACGGTTGTTGGTAGTGCGACGTATGACCGGAAGTTAATGTCGAGGATTGGTACTTTTCTGTAGACCAATGCACGGTTTGCAAACATTGAAATTCCGGTAGACACCGTCGACATGCTGGACGTACTTCGCCACCGTAATGCTTTTAGATGGAATCAGAAAGCTGTGATGGATCAAACGAGCGCCAGTTTACCAAAGGTTAGCATGATCTTCTATCGGTGGAATTTTCACCTTGGGATGTGTTGCGGAGCTCCATCGCGGATCATATCACAATATGGTTGAGAAACGGATCGTTCTTGATGCAAAGAATTAGCGTCAGCGATACTTTAGGATGATGATTTCTTCGATTTTCATCCTTTTCCACGACACACGTGTGTGGAGCTTCTTCGACTTTCCAATTTTCCATGTTCCGAAACATGAATTTCTTCTATAAAATATAGTATATCGGTCGTCGTAAGTACCAGAAGGACGTCCGCAACCTTGTTTGTTTTCAACGTCGAAGTTATCACGACAGTGTCCCGGAATCCAAAGCATTGCACTGTGCAATCGTTATGACTTCAATGACACCGTGCCTCATTAATACTATGAACCACTTGTGCCGAGCTATCAGCAATTACATGCCAATGGAGGTTATCTGAGAAGCAAAAGTTGGAATTGAACCCAGTGAAGCTGCAGCTGCGCTAGAAACCACAATGTCCTATCCTTTATAAAAATTAAAAAATGGAGCGAAAAGAGTAGGAAAACTGACTGGCAGAAATGCAAAGTAAGGAACTCAATCGGTGTGGTGGACAGCAGTTTTGCTCATACCTCAGCATCTCTGTTGCTGTATTTCACATAGTACATTGTGATGAGAAAAGAATAGGAAATAACTAAAAGTTAATTATATACGTTACTATTTGTTACATTTTACTACGTCTATCATCTATCATGATATCATCTAACCTCACTGTGATTTATATTTGAAAGTATCTTGCAAATTATATTAAATATTGTTCAGTATTTGCTATGTCCACCTATTTTATGCGACTACAATGATCCATCGCAACACGTGATGATAGAAAAACAATGGTTTTTTCCTTGATGACACATCCTCACTTCTACAGTTCTGATCCCAGCACTTTTTCCATTCCATTCGTTTTCCAGCATCCATCACCCACGAAAGTCTCTGTGCGTTTCACGTGGATTCGGCTTCTGATTGAGTATCGTCGTCTTCATTATAAATGTCTTTGTTGGTCGAGTTGATTCTCGCTGTAGTCTTGGTACAGCAGTGCTAGAGCGTTGTCACTTGCGTTTTACGAAGTGAGCTAGACCCAGAGTCTCATGTCTCAGTCTCATAACACTTATTCGACCCTGAAGATATGAGGGAGTAGCAAAGTAAGGAGCTCATTTTATAGTTCAATTACATAGAGTTAAAGGAAGGAATAAGCTCCACATTGATAAGTAAAAGTACAGCACTTAGAAGAAAATATGAACAGCTTAACACAAAGAACTTCGAAGGAAAAAGTTGTTTCTTACTATTGTAACAAAGATTATAAGTGTCCAATGCACAACAGATATCCTCTATTCAGGACCGAGTACACTGTCACGCGATTCTTCTTCACAACTGCTTTTCAAGGACGAGAACTCGAAGACTGGTCAAACCGTGCAGTGCTTCTGAATCAGTGGCGATTTTTAGTTGATAAGGTGCGCATTTATTACTTATCGACATCTAAGACGCTTCTCGAGGTTCAGAAACAGTAAAGAAAGACTCATCCAGGTAAGACTCTGTACAGCTGGTCTAAAATATTAAGTTGAGGGTAAAAAATAAAGCTCTCGGAGTTAATCAATCCCTAAGGGATACGCCATGCATTAGACTTCATTAGGTATCGTTGGAGGTAACTGAATGCATATCTGGCTTTCACAATGACTCGCGGTGGCCTACCGATGTATCAAGCCAGTGCTGCTATCCTTCCAGACAAGTCTGGTACCAATTTGCCGACCTCGGAGGGATGGAAGGCTAGGTGAGCCATGGGCACTGGGATCGATTCCAGGTGTGTGTCGCAGTGGCGCCTCCAACCACTGCGCCACACGCCCCCTTAATAACTATTTAACAAATGGAGAACTTGTAAAAAACAAGACAGCTCTGAAAAAGGCGAAACTGCCGAAATGTCAGCTATTGTGAATGAACTAATGCTGTAATAACAGTCTTTTGTTTTCTCATCGAGAAAACCGTGGATTATTAAGAATTCAATCCCAAGATTAAAAGTACGTCGGTCCTGGGAGGAGAGAAAGACTGCAGAATCGAAATTCGAATTGGCGATCGACATCAAATTTATACGTAACTGACCATCAAACTGAGAAGCTCTATCGCTCTTAACTTCTTTATTTTTAAAGCATTTCTATGCGACAGCACATCCCTCTTTCCAGCATGGCGACTAGAAATGCGCCAGTTTCTCACCATGACAACCTGATTTCCTTCGAATGTTTTGAACATTTGCAGTATTCCGACCTAAAAGTGTCGATCTACGAGGATGACGCGAAGTTCTTGGATATGATAGAGACGATGGTGCCGGTTTCGTTACAGTCTGCTCTGTTCACCTTCATCTGTATGTTCGCTGTCACCGTGCTCTTCATCTCCCATCTGCCCACGTTATTCGTCGCCACCCTCAGTATTCTCAGCACTAGCGTCGGTAAGTTAGAAAAGATTGATCGCACTCGTTTCTTTCCTAAGAATCACAGGTAAAATAACGAGACCTAAAAACCAACTTGGAAAGATTTTTAAACACAGTAAAGCGTCATAGCAATTGAACGAAGAACGGGTAGTTGGCCCAGTTGATAGGAAATATGGACGAATTCCAAGTTCATTTCGTTGAAGGCGTATTCGGCATTATGTCGCTGAAAGGAGCACAACTGGATCCGATTATGATGTCGGCTACAGTGATGTGCATCGGCTTCTCAGTCGACATCCCTTCACACATCAGCTATCATTACCACCACACAGGTCACTATCGCTGCCTCATTTCGTTGTCGAATAGTAGTCTGTTCCAATTCGGATTTCTCATTTCTTAAACGTTTATAAACGAGATTAAAATTCCAGAGAAAGGGTCCGGTAGTGTGATGGAACGGCTGAAAGGGACCGTGAGGTCCGTTGGATTTCCAATTATGCAGGCATCAGTATCAACCACTCTTTGTCTTCTCAGTCTCCTCTGCGTCAAACTTCACATGTCACAGGTATGGAGTATCAACAAATTTCACTATTTCGATGGTCATTATGGGGAAAGAATCACCAATCAATTTTCGAAATGGAGTAGAAATGCTTAAGATTATTTCGTCGTAAGAAACGAAATTTAACGGTATTAAGAAGCTAAGTTAAACTAAGACATTAATTTAAAACACTAGACAGTTCATGCAATGCCTATGTTTCAATTTATAAAACAAATATACTCCAAGAAAACTCGATAAAAATCCTAAAGACACCGCTGTTGTTCATTAAATTGCCAATTGCTATAAGAAAAGGCCAACTAAGCTCAACCCACTGTCAGGCATCAAGTAATTCGAATCCCAGGAATTCAAAAGAACGATTAGAATGGTGGTCCGATTTTTTCAAAGCACATTGCAGCGCATCAAAGCTTTCGCAGTTATAACCAAGCAATCAAGAGCTAATACAAATGATGAATTGAATGAGATTTAAAGGAATGCTCAAGTCTTCAACAAGGGTACCCTCGGGAACTTCTTAGTAACACCCGAGCCGCCCGAAGTTTGCTACCCACTTCATAGTTACGACACTCTGGCAAAGTTTTTCACAACGTAACTTCATCGTGGCTTGGAGGTGTTCCTAGTTGTCGGGCTGCGATGTGTAGCGGGAGGATTCATCCCCTTGGCAGGGTCTCTCAAGCCGAGAAGTCCGGCATTCCCATCAGGAAGCACCAGCTAAGACTTAACCACTACCAGAATCCACCACCGCCCTGGTATCAAACTTGTCTCATGGTGGCAAATCTCCCTCTGATCCACAAGGGCGGCGGCTGCCTATGGTGGTGACGACCTGAGGCAGAGTTTGGCCTGGCCGACCTCGGCACTCCGCAGAATCACAATGGCTAAATCAACAAAACGTGAAAAATGGAAATTTTGCTGGGGCCCGCAGATTTAGTGAGGACGCCCCATCCAAATATTCAAATAACCAAGTAACTCTTCGTCAAGTTTGACGTTTTGACTTATAGCTAAAGAGTTCGAGTAATTAAATCACCTCAAACTTCTAGAGTAGTCACCACTAAGACATGACTACAGAGATGAGAATCTGTCACTTGCAGCTGAATTACCTAGCTACTCTAAAACAGTATCAGTAAGTGGGATTTGCGTATAGTTGGATGAATAAACTAATTGGAATCCATGGCGTCTTAGTGGATACAACGTACTGTCACGTATCTCCATCAATATTCGAACATAGCAAACGAAAGACCTACCAGCAGAAGTCCTGAAAAGTTCTTCCTTTTCAAAAACGTTCAATACGTTTCAGACGTTCGCAGAGTGTATGCTTCTCGTTGTATTGATCGGTACGATCCACGGGATTCTCATCATACCAGTGATTTTCAATTTGATTTCGATCTTACCCTTCAGACGTATACGGAATGTATCATGCTCATCGCTATGATTCATGGTTTTTTAGTCATACAGGTCGTGGTTTCCAATCTGATTTCGATACTCCCTTTCAGAATCACAAGTCGATTGTCACCACACTCTAATGTTTCACATACAGCTACTCAGTAGGACTATAGCTATTTGTTTCTGAAATGTTAACTAAGTTATTTCCGTTTTCATGCGATTTTGCACATGTATTCTCTCAAAGAAGATGGGAATTCGCTTTCACCTACTTTGGAATAGGGAAGCGTTCTTCCAAAGCAAAACAACTGTCTTCTATGCGGGTCCTAAATGAAGTTATTTTTCCTGAAAGCTAACTACAGAGGTAGAGTGATCGATCAAATAAGGAACTCTGAAAAGTTTGAAGATACATCAGTAGCTATACACATCAAGCAGGTGCGCAAAGAGATAAGTATTTATGAACTACAAGTTCATTACTTCACGTGTATAAAAATAAACAATGCAAAGAAGTGAAGCATAACGAAATAAGTTTGAATCTTACCGAACGGACCAAAACTGACAAGAAAAGTGCTCCTTCTCATTTTAAAACCATTCAGAACGAACTATTCTACTTTAGGTTCCATGCGGTATAATCCAAATAACATAAAACAAAACCAAAGATAACAAGAGAACATCGTGGATGTATGTTATACCAATCATATAAAGAATCATACAAGTTAATAATGAAGATGAACCAACTCCTGGTGGGACATATTGAAGTCCTGTTAGCTAAACTTAGTTCTCTTTTTGTTAGAAGTCAGAAGCGATGGCACTGATTGAGCGATTCGCTTACAGCCTAGAACAAATCAACGGAAAGATAAACTGGTAGTTATCACCAAGCGACAGTGAAGAACCACAAGAATGTGAACTGCACAAAGGTTGGAACCTTTATAAAATTCACCTATTAGACCTCTGTAGAATCTTCAATTTCGCTTAGAAGAATCTGAGTCCAAATTAAAACATAGACAAAGAACACTAACAGATCAAAACGTACCTCTGCCGCCCTTGTTAGATACGCTGCTTTTTTCCAAAGGTACGTTCTCATCGTTCACGATCTCCATCTCGTCGTCCATTGAAGCATTTACTCCTAAAGTATGAAAAGTACCCAAACCTACAGTATTTTTACATTTCCATTGCATTTCCTATAGTGAGTTGATAAGTGATATCAATGCTAAATGGACGAAAAGGTGGGTACAATCTAAAACGTTGAGGTAATCGTCACTTATCACTAGTCAAACATGAAAAACCACAGTGAATGTGAACTGCACAAAGGTTGGAACCTTTATAAAATTCACCTATTAGACCTCTGTAGAATCTTCAATTTAATTTTTTAATTTCAAAAACATCGTGAAGATATGGAAACAGGAGGAGCACCAGATACAACCTGCCATGCTCTACCAAGGAAAGTTGCTCGTATTCACTCATCAAAAGAAATTCCTGAATTTAACCCTTAGCTTTTGAAACCACATCTAAAGGCCAAGGGTTAACGCTTTGAAACAGCCCAATTCGTTTCGAAAGCATCTTTAACCTCTATGAAAACAGTAAGTATACATATAGTTAGATAGGACGAAGTCCTGAACACAGACCAACCCGTACTTTCAAATCGAATGCAGAGATGCGAACACAAATTGAACTAAATCCCAACAATTAGGAATAGTTACTTTTAAAAAATTAAACAAAACTGCACACCTCAGTTGACCACACAAATCTCAGGGATTGCTAACATGTTGATCAAAGTTCTTCACGAAAAGCCTAGAAAAAAAGCTATGATGCTAAACGAGCACCTTGGGCGAGCAGAACTTACTGGGCTACTCTTGCACGCGACAGCAAAAAATGGAAGATTTACTGGCGCCAGCTCGAACCACTCGACGATCAACGGGACTATAGGGGATACAAAAATTGTATGGTGTTCCAATATCTATCCCGTCCCTCATCTAATCTTACCTCTAGTGCTCTATCGCTTGATAGCAATAAGGGACACAAGCAAGGCAAATGGTAAGAAAAGAGTCATTCTTCAGAATGCAAGTATATTTCAATGAAGGCCCTCGATTTCAGGTTTGTTACCTCAACATTCCAATACCTAACAATCTACGTAGAACGTATACCATTGCGTAGAGAAGTAATCGATAATGGTGCACAAAAATTTTGTTCTTGACAAGATTTGACGAGTAGCGATGACCAGACCCTTTTAAGAAGAATAACACGTAAAACGATTTTCAAACCGACTGCCATTTAACTTCAGGAGCAAAACAATCAACATGTGTTTAAATTGTTGTGATTAAACGAGATTGATAAATAGATTTACTCGACTAATGCTTTCACGTCTTCGTCTGCATCAGAGCCCATGATCTAAATCGGTGGACCAGCGGACCGTCTTCATCAAAGCCGATGATGCGAGTCGATGGCCAAATGAACCGTCGAAATGTTAGCCGAATAAATCTGCTTATCAACCTCGTGTAAGTTCAATAGCGTGTATACTGGGTGGAGAAGAAACTCGTTCAAGGCTTCTGATTTCTGTGTATGAGGTGGTTAAATCCGTTTAAAGCAACTTTCCAAACGTACTAGAATCAGCTGACGCAGTTGATTCTTCTGAGAGACCATGCCACATGGACAACACACGAATCCGTTCGGCTCTATAGAAATCCCTGAAACGACAACCAAAATGAGGAATGCGAAAGGAGACAAACCTGGAGTCAGAATGGACCACACTACAAACAACCTGCTGTTAAAAAGATAGGGTACCGAACAAAGAAGGACCTACATTAGGCTTGAAGTGCGATATTCCCGACAATCAATCGATGGCTCAGCATGAGCTCCACAAAACTCTGCAGAAGAATCCATTTCTAAAGATCAGAATATATCACATCTCTCCAGTAATTCGTCACCAAATTACAAGGATCACACTTGAAAGAAAACACTTTTAAAAAAACTATAGCAGAAAGTTGATCTAGTGAGCAAATGGATCCAAATAAAGTCCCCAAGAATTCATTCAAATCTTGCCGCTTCCCAGAACTCGGGCAAAATTTGAATTCCTCTGTGTCTTTGCACTTCCCCGAAGACACGTGTAGCGCAGTGGTCGGAGGCACCCTGCAATACAGACGGGATCCATTCCTGATACCAGACCCACGATGCCTACCAGGCTTTCCATCCTTCCAGTGTCGGCAAATTGGACCAGACCTGTCTGGACGGACAGCAGCACAGGCTCGATACATTGGTAGACCATTGCGAGTCATTGTAAAGGTCAAATAAGCATAATCACCTCCAACGATGCTGAATGAAATCGAATACATGGTGCGTCGCTCATGGTTTGATCAAGTGGGCAGGGGAAATATCATGCCAACAAATCCCGTACGTGCAATTCGTGGAAGATCAGGAAAGCCGCCGAACCCAAAGCGGGTATGGAAACCAAATCATTTTCGTCGTTGTACAAGATCTCTTGAGTGTCGTGGATATTTGGCCACTGTTTGAGTGAAAAAATTCTGTGAAAATTCCGACTTTAGCGTCAGTAATAGCGTGTTCGGTCCCCACCGCAGACACCTGCTGTTCGGAGTTCTGCAAACATCTCAGCATCATTATAGTTATATTCCGACTTTATGAATGCGTTATTTTCTTGTTTAGCAATGGCGAGGTTGTTATAAAGCATACATTTCCATAGAAAAACACACAATACAATACAATACAACAGTAGCTGACGTTTCGGCAGTATCGCCTTCTTCAGAGCCTGGAAGGGTATGCTGATATACAATTTATTAGGCCAAACACTTCAATAACACTTTAAAAAAAGAAAAACTCTATGACAATTACACGATCAACAGCTTCTCGAAAAACTCATCGCTTTTTATATGACTTCCAATGAGGAAGGTTAGAACAGCTGATTATAGTCGCATATGGTTGATGACTGCGCCACCCCACATCAGAAATTGATCCAAAGATACGGGGCCAGGTCGCGTGTGACCTCTGGGCATTCCTCCCTAATATTCATTGTAGGGTTTTCGGCATTTATCCAAAAAGCCTCTAGGAGTTTGCGCGTTGGTGTCTTAGTCTCCTGTGCTAGGATATTGACTTTGACTTCTAAATCGTCTCCGCTATGCTTTTGTATAATATGCGTGCCTAGTGGAGTACTTTGTCTTGCTTTTAGTTTCCCATCCAGGTGTTTTTTTATACGGATACACAAGGGTGTGGTCCGCTTCGCCAATATATTCATCGCCGCAATCATCGCAAGAAATCAGGTATGTCGTACCTGAACTCGTGCAATCACCGACCCGCGGAAGCGCAGAAACATCGAGAGACTCCATCACGTACGCGTCATTAGGAGACGCATTACGTAAACGTTCTAGGAACATTTGGGTGATGTGAGGTGAGCTGTAACGTGGCTAAATGTGAAAAACGTGGACCCAATTCAAGTAGTGAACGCGCGTTCTCAAAGACAATTCGGAAAACTTAACATTGAATGGGTCGCAATGACAAGGGTAGCGGGCTTAAAGCCATCCGTTATTTCGCATTTTAAAGTAGATCGACCAACATGTCCCGTTATATACTTACTTCTCAAGACACAGAAGTTAGTATCAGCTGCTGATCTTGCGTCTACCAATCCACTCTCCTACAAGGTTAGACCCATTATCAGCTGTGTAGATAGGCCAACCGATAGAATAACATGGTTTTTAGGCCAAATACTTACCCAACTGCTTAGCCATATTCCAGCTCACCTCACGAACACCCAAATGTTCCTAGAACGTCTACGTAACGCGTCTCCTAGAAAAGCGCACGTGATGGAGTCTTTCGATGTCTCTGTGCCCTACACCAGCGTAGGGGCGCGTGTGGCGCAGTGGTTGGAGGCGCCACTGCGGCGCGGACGTGAAATGCGCCCATGGTTTACCAAACCTTCCATCCCTCCGGGGTCGGCAAATTGGTACCAGACTTGTCTGGAAGGATAGCAGCACTGGCTTGATACATCGGTAGGCCACCGCGAGTCATTGTGAAAGCCAGATATGCATTCAGTTACCTCCAACGATACTTAATGAAGTCTAATGCATGGCGTATCCCTCAGCGATTGATTAACTCCGAGAGCTTTATTTTTTACCCTCAACTTAATATTTTAGACCAGCTGTACAGAGTCTCACCTGGACCAGATACATAGATGATGGTTTTGTGGTCTTCTCTACACAGGAGGACATGGATAAATGCTTTGAATTACTGAATGAGCAGTCTGAGTATATTAAATTCACCCGGGAGAAACCGAAAGAGACCTGGCATCCATTTCTTAACGTTCAAATCAACTTGTCAAGTAGCGGTTACATGATAAAGTGGTACCGAGAACCAAGTAGCGAAAACATCCTGGTTCATTCCCTTTCTTCTCAATCACGCTACTACTTGACTCGGCAAATTGTCATCTCCTATGGCTACGAAATAGTTACCGCACGAGATAAGGTTAGACGGAGAGCGACGCGCCGAAACATAACGCTAGGCCAAAAGAAAGTCCTGTTTACGTTGCCCTTTATTAGCGATGAAGTAAGCGTAGTTATAAAACGATCTCTAAAAAGGCAGGTCTATAGGAATCGGCAGCGTTAGTTGAAATACCACCGGATCCTCTACGTCGTCAGTTAGCTCGTAACCGCTTGTATGACCGTCTATGCGAAGCACAAGATTGCGTAATTTGCCCCTACGGCAGGGACAATGATTGCACGAATTCAGGTACGACATACCTGATTTCTTGCGAAAATAGCGGAGATGAATATATTGGCGAAGCAGGCAGGCCGTTGTGTATCCGTATAAAAGAACACCTGGATGGGAAACGAAAAGCAAGACAAGTACTCCACTAGGCACGCATAGGATACAAAAACATAGCGGAGACAATTTTGAAGTTAAAGTCAATATCCTCGCGCAGGAGATTAAGACACCAACGCGCAAACTCCTTGAGGCTTTTTGGATAAATGCCGAAAACCCTACAATGAATATTAGGGAGGAATGCCCAGAGGTCACACGCGACCTGGCCCCGTATCTACATATCAATTTCTGATGTGGAATGGTGCAGTCTTCAACCATATGGGACTACAATGAGCTTTTCTAACCTTCCTCATTGGAAGTCATGTAAAAAGCGATGGGTTTTTCGAGAAGCTCTTGACCATGTAGTTGCCATGAAGTTTTTCGTCTAACTGTAAAAGTTATTGAAGTGTTTGGCCTAATAAATTGTATATCAGTATACCCTTCCAGGCTCTGAACAAGGCGATACTGCTGAAACGTCAGCTACTTTTGTATTGCATTGCGTTGTTTTCTATAGAAGTTAATGTATGCTGTATGACAACCTCGTGATTGCTGAACAAGAAAACGACGCATTCATATTCCAATGCTGAGGTGAATAGAAAGTCGATCCTGAAAACTGTTCCGACTCTATTTCAAATTTTTCCGGACAAAATGTGATGGCACAATTTCCAACAAGTGCTGCTGTAAAATCAACCTCTGTGGTTTAGGCACAAGCATCAGCTTTCAGCAACACGCTTCCATAATCTTCCTGTTGCACCTGGTCGCGGATATCAAGCGCTCTATTCCATTCCTTGTAAGGAAACTCGTCCACAAGCGCGTCCACTGACAGCCCTGGCGAATCTGATATTTTTCATTATAGCACGCTATTTGATTTGCTGAAGATCACATTGCAGTGGTAGATCCCCCGAATATAGGTGTCACCTATAGGTGGCCAAATTCAAAGAGTTATTGGGGGATTTCGGAAATCCGGACTACTGGTATCGGTTGTTCATTTAAGCCGTTCTGTTGAGGCTGTTGAGAAATATGCGTGCTACAAGGGAATTCAAAGTGCGAGTAGTTTCAATGCACATTCTTAGAAGAGAGGTCTTCTATCTCCTATGGGAAGGAAGAACCAAAAAAATTCCCTAAGGAGCAGAAAGTGCGCGTGACTAAAGTATCGTAACTGTTGTCATGGTGTTAGTAGCTCGATTCAGGATATTCCAAGTATAGTTCAGCATGCTTGCTCCAACTGTAAAGAACTAGATAAACTAGTGAACTTCTTTTGCCTCATTGATAAACATACAGAAGATTCTTAAAACGGCGGCCGACTTATAGTAGTTTGTCGGCAAAGGAAGAGAGCAAAAAGGGGAATTCCTGGAACTGGCGCGGACAATAGCATCCTCTGATGGTTCAAAAACGCTGTAAGCTCTCAGGATAGGTTTAGAGAGAAAATAACGCCCTTAAACGATTAGTCTAACGAAAATAATGTCCTCTCCTTCCTTCATTTCCAACGAAATAAGCGTAGCTAAAAAGGTTCCTTCAAAAGGGCCCATTTGGAGAAGTCGGTAGCAGTGATTGAAATACCACCAGACACTGTTAGAAGTCAGTTAATTCCTAAGCAGTTTTATGGCAGCCTACGCGAAACGCACAGTTGCATAATTTGCTCTGACGATAGAGACGGCGATTGCATGAATTTGAGTTGGATTTATCTAATCTCTGGAAAATTGTGTGGGGACCAATACTTGGCGCTACGAGTAAGCCACTCTACGTTCCTATAAAAAATTATCTGGTCGGTAAATTTAAATCGAAGCTAAACACTCCACTAGGCCCGCAAAGACACAGTGATATGACTGAGAACATTTTGAAGTAAAATCACTACACTCGCAAAGGAATCCAAAACATCAGCGCGTAATACTCTTGAAGCATTGTGGAAAAATTCTAATAAACTAAAAATTAATTGCAAAGAGGAGAGCCTTGTAATCACGCTTAACCAAGTGCCATCCCCCGGGCTGATTTTTTGACCTAAGCTGGACACATTCATCGCCTATGTAAGACTGTGCGGCTGGTCTCCATTAGATAACTGAAAGGCTTAACACTCACGACGACACCTAATTTTGCGTTTTTGCGAAATGGATTAATTTTCCGCTGCACTAATTGTGCGGCCTATAGTGTCACGCCGGCCACTCCAGCAGCTCGTAAGTAGCCCCGCCCTCTCTTCCTGCGATTTTCGTTCTATAAAGCGGCTTTTCTCTGTGTTTTGAAAAATTTTCTGCGGTGCTTCTATCGTATCTATGCCCACGCTCTTAAACACCCTCCCGTGTGTTGGTGCAAGTAAAACTTTTGTGAAGAAACTCATGAAGAGAACACTCGTCCAGTACGCAATCATACTGTTGTCAGCATTTGATGAAGTTGTATAAATTTTGCAAGGACTTTATCGATATTTGTGTTAGTTTTGATATCCTCTCATTACAAACAATATCCTAAAGTTATAAAACCGATTGAAAATTAGGAAGCAACGAACTACCGCTAGTTCACTGAGGAAGCGGGATTTCTGCGTCTCTTCACCGGCTACACTCTCTATCCTGCACACTCTCCTCAATGGCAATAGTCTTTCGCCGCAAAGTGATGAATTAGTGAGAAATTATTAAAACAATAACTTCCTAAGGACGACACCAGTCACAGCATCTACGATGGACAAGCTATCGATTGACGATCACAAGCAGCTTAGAAAAAACTCCTCTCCACCAAAATAAACTACCGGAAAAGAGATGAGACCTATGGATATCTTACCGGCCATTCCGTCAAATGCATTAATGAAACCTATAGGTGTCATTCGTTGAGAGAGTGTTAAAAAGAACAAGTCAATGAGTACTTTGCTAAACCGACTTTCACTTAAGCTCGGCGTAAATAACCTGTATATTTGTTTAGCTTGTTCGGTTTACATGAATTTGTTATGTAGTCGTTATTCGTCTAACATTTCGACGTCCTCGTTTTCCTCAGGGCCGATGGTCGGAGTCGATGCTCCATAGGCGTACGTCCTCTCGATGTGGTGTCTTCGTCGTTTTATCGAGTCGAATATTATTAAGTGAAGCACCTCTCGAGTAAGGCAACCATACTCGAGAAGAAACGGTGAGTGTTTAAGACAAGTCGAGTTTTCTCTGCTGTGGTTACGAAAGTACTCGACTGAATAGATTGTCTGTCAGATTGACCTCTCTGGCTCTGAAGATGGTGAAACCGCCGAAATGTCAACCAACACTTTTTTCTAATTTTATACGACCCGTCTTCACGCCTACTGTGCGGGTCCCAGCACTCCTCAGATTCGATTCGTTTCCTCGCATCTATCATCCACGAAGATCTTCCAACTTTTACGTGCGGCTTCGACTGCTGCTTGAAGATTTTCACTTCATCTTGGATATCGAATAATGCTGATCGAGTCGATTTTCCCTAGAGGTTTGAGCTACTCGGGCAAGATTGGATTGCAGAGTGGTTTTCCCGGACATGTCCGATACTAATTTCCCAACCCCGTAGGAATGAGAGGCTCGGTGAGCCTAGATCGCGATCGAAACAGCACCGTGGTCGTGTTGATTGGCATCACCGCTATTGTGCTACTCCCCCTCTCAGCTTCTATTACACCTAATAAATCATGTTTTCAACAACCTCGTGTCTGCTAATTAAGGAAACAGTGCACTTTAGTTTATTCATTATTCGTGCGAATATTG
This sequence comes from Angiostrongylus cantonensis, assembly GCA_009735665.1. NCBI lineage: Eukaryota > Metazoa > Nematoda > Chromadorea > Rhabditida > Metastrongylidae > Angiostrongylus > Angiostrongylus cantonensis. The sequence continues at coordinate 435,927 of MQTX01000091.1, forward strand.
AATAAAAGTCAATTCTAAACAAATTCAGGACAGATAGTAATCAAGAAAAAGGTTGCCTTAAACAAAAGTGGATCAGACACCATAATGCATAAGAGTGAACCGCTGGTACATGTCGCTCGCTTCTTTCATGCGCTATTCGACACACTCGACCCCGAAGAGCAATACGTCCCAGGAAATAGCTAATCTTTTGACTGGTATCAATGCAATAACGATACACCGAAATCCCTCACATAATAGAACTTTTAGCCTACTTCGCTCGAGCTTGTCAGAAGTGGGAAGTTTTGCCTCACGACATGATAAAATTTGAAAATTTGAGAGTATGTTTTGTTTAGTGGGTAGAGGTGCTCTGAGAGACACATGTGGTCATTGCTTCGGACCCACAGATTAGGGTAAGTTCCTCAATCCTTCCAAGGTCGGAGAATTGGTAACTTTCCGAAAGGAAGCAGTTAGTGATCTGATATATCCTTAGAAACCATCGCGAGTTGCTGTATAACCCAAATATGAATGTAATCAACCATATAACGAAGTCCTTTGCATACATAAGGCGAAAGAGACTTATTAATATCTACTGCATTGTTGTTTATTGTTCGAATATCAAACATTGTTCTTATTATTTGAGCCTAGAGCAAAACGTGCTCTGAAATTCTCCGCAGCGTCGCCAGGACAATATTTCCTCTAACGTAGGTATTTGTGCGGCCAAGGTTAACGTCCGCCCACCTGCAGAGCAAAATTCCTATTTACAAATTATGCTTTTATAAGGTCAATAGTTGATGGTGTCATCTTCCGTTTCGGAGGCAATAGAGCGGAATAGATTCTATTGATGACAGTGTTTCAGGGCTACGGAAACTGTTACTTATTGAGTACATGTAAAATGAATCTCATAAGAAACGATGTCGTCATGAAGAACCAGCGCTTACACTTGGCATCAAAATATGCATTTGACGCTCTACCTTCTTGAAAAAAACCATTTGCAGATGCTCTGATAGCAAAATTACCCAATCACATGCCATCACCTGCACAGCGAGCACCAGAACATCCTTCATGCGTTTCGCTGCTCTGCAGCGGTTATTTCTAAGAGTAGACAAGTATATAGGCTGCTTCTACTCGTGCTCAAGTGTCTATCGTGCTCCTAACTGACAAATTTAATGGTTTTCGATGGTAGTCTTGTTTATGTCACGCCTTTGCGACTAGGATTCCATAACAATACCAGCGATGCCTGTTGCCTCAGCGTTTTTTGCATTTAATCGAAAGATAAATGGAAAACGATGCAACATGCCGAATCCTATTGACTAAAACTACAGAATAAGGAAAGAACTGTCGACTTTGTCCATACCATAATGTAACCTCTAATTCATTCATAACGCCGGCCACTTTTATGTAGTGAGCATGGAAGACTACGACTGCTTCTGCCGTGCCATTTGCGTTGAGCTCGATGCAGACTGTTTGTTTTTCCCTCCCAAAAATATCCACTGTCGTTTGACCACTGAAGACTTTAGAAAACTATATCAAAGCCTAAAAAAAGCTTTCGACGTTGATTAGTTTCTGAAGGATGTGCCATACATTCAACTTCATTATGCATCGTTGAGGGTGATTGAATACATATCTGGCCTATACAGTGACTCAAGGTTGCCTACAGTGCATCGAGCCAGTGCTGCTCCTCCAAGACAAGTCTGGCACCAATTTGCCGACCTCGGAAGGATGAAAGGCTTATTGAGCCTGTGGCGCGTGGATCGATCCCATATGTATTGTAGGGGAGCTCCGACTACTGCGTTGCACGCGCCCTAGAAAACTAACGTAGAGTAAAATAACTATCATAATAATAAATAAATAAATAGTAGGAAAGGAAATGATGAAAATAAACGCATTAAAGTTCATCCTACTCCTACTTGTCCAAATTACGATGCACTTGATTGCAAATGGATCAAGAAGTGGCATGCTATCAGCAAGTATTATCTCAAAATTGATTCGAATTTTGAAATTTTCCATGATGAGGAGGTTGCTTCTACAAGATGCAAAGCATCAGTAGAATCAAAGACCGAAACGGTCATAACAGTGACACATACCACTCTGTTTTCCATCATTATTTTGGACGGTAAAACTGTTGAACATGTGGTTCTATTTCTAAGTAGGGTTACAGTGTTGAGTGTTAGACAAACAACGGTATGACCCACCGTTCCCTTATTTGTTGACAGACGGCTATTCCACATGCTCGCCTAAGACCGTGCATAGAAAGCCCTTTAAAGGTTTTAAGCAGAGAACTTCCTCAAAGAGCTACTGAAATTATTGTTAATGCTGCAAAAGTAATGGATATGAGGAAACATGAACTTAAAAACAAGGAGGTGGGTTTACTCATATACACCTTGAAACAATGTAATTTTGTCCGCAAACCTCTGCAACGACCTGCTTGGGCCATCGTTGATCAGCAGTGGCCACAGTTTCTTAACTCCGCAGTTGCTCGGAGAATTAGCCTTGCAACATTATCCACAATCGGTCGATCACACTTGTGAAATCGTAGGAATCGTCTCCACCAAGGGAATTTCTGCCATCCTCAAAGAATACTAGTTATAAATCTATCGACGTCGACAGGTGTCAACGATTGCCCTTTGGAGTGGAAGCGCCAAACCATACAACCAGAATCCAATACATCAGTGATGGGAAAAGACCTAAATCCACACTCAATCGCGCACTAAAATTTTATCTTCTTCATAGGTGACCATTGCAGAGAGCAAGTAAATAGAAAGAAGAGCTGTTGGGACTCACATGACATTCTTGGAGTAGCCACCTAAGCATCCATTTATGGCAGCTTAAAATTAACACCGTTTTGCTGGTTCTTGGAGTATCATTTCCAATGTTTGACCGTACTCGAAAGTCCAAAAAATATTTGTTTGAAGAGAGTAACAGGAAGATTTCTGCTTCCTTCTATCACGTGCTAAGTATAGGGTCTTAAGAAAAATTTGTCATTGTCATCTGTAAAGATTTCCTTAATATGTCCTGCTAGAACATAGGTGATAACTTCTATATAATTGAGCTAACAGGCCATGTTTCTGGTGCATAGTGCAGAAATGTTGAATCAAATAAGTAAGCATGGAAGTTGGTATCAGCAGCCTGATCGGTGGGTGAAGCCAAAGGGGATCTGGGGACTCAGCGGCGTTAATGTCGCTTGTAGTCTCTTGCCAAGTTCATCTTTAGAGTCTTTATCCATATTCACTGAATGTTTCTGGTGTATACAAAATGTAGCCTTTTCCAACAGTGACTAAGCTATCATAATTTGTTCTTCTTCTCATTAGACATTGTACACAAAATAAGCATCTTTCCAAATGAAGTCCAACTCTCTCCCTGCTGCCCAGTGATGGAAAAGAAAATTCTGTTGGACAAAAGAAGGGTGAAAACGGATCACCATCAACAAATATCTCCTCGTTGTCTTATTCGGGAAAAAAATTGCAATTGTACTACACGCTAGTGTAGCTCTCGTAACGAACGTTGGCACCATTTTGTTGTGTTGTCACAGGCCAGGCCTCGTGGATCAAAACAAATTTGTATAGAATCATTTATTGACTCCATCCTACGAGGAGAGATTGTAGCTCGCCAGGCTTCACTGCGTCGAGCCATAAACGGAATGCTTTGATACTTTCAAGTACATTTCTTCCGCACCGTGGTTGAAAATTTCAAAAATTTGAACTTTTCTTTCGATTCTACGGAAACTGAGATTCTTAGAAAGTTTAGAGTTGAGTGGGTGTTTTACAGATGTACACATGGTCTTATGGCGAGAGGGCAGGGCTTGTTCGGTGAATATTTGACGTCTTAAAGTCTTTAAAACACAACGCCAGCTCGCGTCGGATGACACCTAAGTTCGCGCCGATCACGGATTTACGGTTTTTCACCAATAAACAACGATTTATCAACAACGAAAGAACTTCACGGCTTTTGAAAATGACAGGATTGTAGAAGAGATTGTTCTATCCTCTCATTAGTTCCAGTGGTGCGTACGGTACTATTTACTGTCATCCATCATGCAGACAACTCATGAGCACGTGAAAGTGCTTCGCTGCTTATGTTGAGCTTACATCTCCATTTTTTAGACTAACCTACACAAATGACAACTTTGACCGATTACAGCGATTAGAATTGAAGGAACGGTCAACTTCCTTTCATTTTATCTGCCAATGGGCTCGTCCGAGGAAAACTTCGTCGTATATTTCTAAGTGCAGAACAGAGTTTTTGCCAGTCGGTGCCTGATACAGCATCCGTGTTGGACAAGACACCGACCGATTGCATGAAGTGCAGAAAAAGTGCTCTTCTTGCCAAGGCAAGCCTCCAGAAAGAAAATTACCTCTACATCGCTCATACCGGTCACTCACATCGTCGTGATCGTTTGCATAGGATATCCGCACGCTCTATTGTGTATCAGAAACGATAGTATTCGAAGTTAATGAAATAAAAAATAATAAAGGTTGTTCACTTGCAACTTACTGCCTTTTAAAATTTTTCATAGCAGGGTATTACGTGTGTAACAACCACAGTGATTCTGAGATATTTGCAAAACTCCGAGCCGAAAGTGTCTGCGGTGGGGAACGAACGCGCCATTACTTTTACTTTACCGTTACATTTTACTTTTACTTTTACTTACTTTTACTTACTGTATATCAGAGGGACTTTTGTTGTCATGTGATACAGATTTTCGCAAGATGACACCGATTCCTGCGACGAAGTCTCGCAGTTAGACGATCGTTGATGAATTACGTAGCCACTGAAATCAACAAGCACTTATTGAAAAATGTGTGTATAAAACTCACGAAAAATAATATGACGTCAATCCTGGATCACTCTATTAGCTGACAATGGCGTTTCATTTCAGTGGACTTCATCATCGTTAAAGGGTGTGGGGATGTGCTTACAAGTTCACCTTAATCAATTGCAAGTCATAATCCCAGCGAAAATTCATTGTGAACAATGTAGCCGTTATAATATACTCATCATTCAACAATCAAAAGCTTAAAGGAATGTTCACGATTAGCAAATACTACTAACAAATCAATTCGCGTGTATAAAAAAACCACTGGCGGGTGAGCATGCCTCATTCGTGCAGTGTTCATTGAAGAAGATCCCGTCTCGGTACGACAGCGAAGACGCCACATCGAGATCACAAACAACTGTGGACCATCGACAGGGACCATCGACTCTAGTGAAGAGGATGACGTCGAAATCTTAGCCGAAATAAATATCTTTGTCAACCTCGTGTAAGGCTAACAGTTTAAAGACATGTTTAAAAGTCAATGTTGGTCAACACCACGGTTAAGTGAAAGTCGACCTATGAAATCTCTACGAAAACTAGTATGCTCTTACTGCAAAAATGTTTTGAACCTACGACAGTCGAAAGTATTGAACTTGCAAAATCAAAAAAAAGAAACTATTCATATTCATTGATCTTATATTAATCACTTAATTTTAATTAATCAGTGAGTCACAGAAAACATTAAAGTGAAGTACCAGCAATTCAAAATACAAAGCGTCCAAGCGTTTGGACGCTAACGGATTGTTTTAAGATGAACCGTACTTTTGACTCTTTTGAGCATTGTAGATGATTGAATCCACATTTCCTGTACGAATAAACTTGAGGAGGCCTACCGATGTATCCAATAATTTTTTTCATCCTTCCAGATACGTTTGGAAGCAATCAATCGACTCTAGAAGTATTGAACGGGATCGATTCAACCGGTTACAACTACATTGCAGAGCGTCAATCACTACTACGTTACATGCACTCCGAATTTCCGATAATTGTCCTATAGTATACCTATTTACTTATTTAGATGACCACGTATTCATTGCTAATGCGGGCTGCACCATATTTTCCATTCGTTCTTCTCTCGCGCGGTGGTCGTCCATATCGGTGGCCCGCTTCGAATGCGATGACGTTCGCGAGGTCCATTTCGAATTCCTAAAGACATTCACGGATGGTTGACGTTAGCTACGAACACAGTCATCGTTCAGCGGTCTTCATAGAGAACGACTGCATTCTCCATACGTTCCTTCGACTACACCAAATACTACCTGTATTAATCACGATTATTATAGTTAGCCCCTTGCGGGGAACACTAACCATTGCGCTAAGCCGGCATTGTAGTGAGGCATTATAAACTTTGTGTTTTATCAACAGTATGAAGACCTGTACACTAAATGCAACATGTGCACATCTCTTTGCTTCTACATGTCTTATGAAAATTTGAAGCTTAATAACAAATTTTAACTTATTATTTACTGGTAACTCCTTTTAACGCAGGGTATATATTGCGAAATATTGCTTCAATGTTGCTGAAATATTTGCAAAACTCTGGAGCGCAGGTGTCTGCGGTGAGGAGCGAACGCGCCATTGTCCTTTCCGTGGAGTAACGCATTCACCACCACACTATGCAGGTCCTTCGATTTGCCCGTCTCTCAGTTTGTTCCATCGACCTTTTGCCATCAGCAATTACCCAAAGACCCTCATGGTGTGGTGGTGAGCGCGTTACTCCTCGGAAAGGCTAATAGCCAGTTCGTTCTCCACCGCAGACACCTGCGGTCCGGAGTTTTGCAAATATCTTAGCATCATTGAACTTAAAAAAAACAGTTGTAAGTTTTCCATTTTTATGGATATTCAAAAACGAAGTCGTTTCCCAAAGAATTGTGCATCAAGCTCGATTCTGCAACCGTCTCCATGCGTTTCCGCTTTCATAAGAAGACGATGTCGAGTGTTCTCTACATATCAAGCGGATGCTTTGTTCAAGAGGTCTCGCGTAAAGGCTGGCGTTAATCCTTATTGTAGAGCGCTTCCACTCGTATGCTCTTATACCGTAATCCCGCCCTTTGACACGCATATGGTAGTCTTCCCCACTTGACATTCTCAAACGTCGTCCATCGCTTTACTCAATGTCTTTCGATTAATGCTGAGCACCTAGGAAGGTTGCTTGAGCTATTTTCCCGTTCTCCCTATTCCTATAGTCCAGCCTTTCCCTCGACAAAGGACTAAAGTTTAGAAGATTCGGAATTTCACTAATATTCTCTAACAGGATTTTAAACATTGATTTGGGATATTTATTGCACCGAGAATTGATGCAAGTGTGCTACTGCATCGAAATCCTTCATTGCAATATGGAACTGGTAATGAGCTCTTCAATAACCCTGTGCATAGTAATCGCATGGCACCGCCTGACAACAAAACTCTCTACACAACTTATTGCACCAATTGTTTTGTAACTTTTTGAAAACCCTCTATCATCGCAAAATTCCGATGAGACGCTTGTATTACATCTGAGCTATTAAGCTCTTTGGCCTCTTGATGGGCTTAAATTCATTTACTGCTTCATTTAATTTTTAGGCTGTTTTTACTTGCTGCATTTCACCTAAACAGCAAGACAAAGAATTGTATAAAAATACTTTTTTAAAATTTGTTTCACGCCACTAAAGATCGCAAATTGTATGGATCCTATGGATCCTAGCAGCCCTTGTACTTCATATTCTCTAATCCGTTGATCATCAGTGAAGTCCTTTACATTTGCTTGAACTTAAAAATTACGGCTATTTCGATTAATTATCACTGATCAGGGAGAAACTCATTAGTAGTGAAACAAGAGTCACGGCTCCTATTCTCCGTTTGACCCCTATGTCGGCTTCGGCATCGCCCCGCCTTTCCATTGTTACTCGTCTAGACTACGGTAGTCGTCACTTTTTAATAAGTTCGCATTTTGTTCGAGGAACCATACACTTTATTAATAAGACTTTGTTATTTGTTTATTACAGTGTTTTAATGCAAAAATTGGAAGAGATGCCTAGAGAAGCGATTCATCAGAAGTCTGGTGGAGTGGGAACAAAGCCTAAGGTAAGGGCTCTTACATTTTCAACCATTTTCTCTACGTCTTTCAGTTCGATGCCTTCCGTAGTTGCCAAGCTCATCTATTTCTTCACAAACGAGATTTTTCCTATTGCAAACCAAAAATTCTCGTACGGCCCTCATGCACCTCCAATAAATTGTTAAATTTTAAGAAAAGAATAACATTTAATCAACTGCATTTTTTAACGAAGTAAATTTCCTTTACATTCTTCGAGAAACACCATTTACATAAATGATTCATATTACATGGTGAATGTAATTGTTTGTTCCAACCTTTATTACAATTCCCTTTTTTTACTGAATTTTTCAGAACTTAATCGTAATCGTTAACCACGTTTAGAAGGGTAGGATAGCACATTGGTAGTTAAGTCCATCTCAGGGGCAAGGTGTTAGTTCGATTCCACCCCGCGCCAGCCAAGCTCCTTATTTCCTCGGGGTCGTGAAATCGGTGCCGGACCTGTCTGGGAAAGAAATCGCTCTCTGCAATTCAAATGGGAGCGTTCCAGCCCGGCTATCTCAGGGCACCAGGGGACTTGCTCGACCAGCATTCTACCTCAAGCAGCAACAGAAGCTAAACGTAAAATTTGGAAGATCTTTGTGGAAAATAGAATGAATAGAATGTGAAAAGTACTGGAATCTGCACAGTAGGCGTGAACACGGGTCGTACAAAATAAAGAAAAAGTGGCAGATACATTTTCTTTAACCCCGTTCATCATCCAGTAGCCGAAGCGGAAACTACGAGAATCTCTATGTTATGCGAGAACCTGTATGCCCTCCACTCATTCCTTGCACATTAGAACTTCGCAGTGTGTATCACCAACCTGTTGAGAGACGTTAAACGATCTGTTTTCTTACTGTTTTCCTTACACCCTTAACCAAGTGTAGTCAATCTGGTTCTCATACTCGGGGCTTACGCATAAGTAGCAGACCGTGTTTTGTCGGGCTAGAATTCGGAAATAAAAGACAAATGTATATGCGCAGTGACAAATAGTCATAGATTGTGCAAAACCTTACCAACCACATGGACACCTTCGATGGTGGCTGGGAACTGAGGGTCGCCCACATGAAGGAGGTGCCATAGAAATAAACCCTTCATATTAGTCTACCTCTTTTAGGTAGCTACTCCACAAGTGGTCGCAAAAATCGAGCAGTACAAGCGCGATAATCCGACGATTTTTGCTTGGGAGATCCGCGAAAGGCTTATTAATGAAGGTACACTTTTTTCTTTGCGAAACGAAACAATCTGTAGCACACTGAAGGCATCCACTTGTGAACAAACACTACCTATAAGACAGCTTTACATTGTTTCAATTGTTCGTGACATTTGTTTTTCACAGCAGGGGATACGGTACTGTTTGTGCATTGCAGTGAGAGAGCGAACTCAGTCTCAGGTATGATTTAGCACTTCAGACAGCGTCGGTCGAGCACCCTATCTATTTCACTTTGAATTGCCGCACCTTTAGTGAGAACATGTGTGCTTAAGAGGGGATGCTCGTTCTGTTTGCTCTCTGTGTGCGAGGGAAGTATCAGATAGTCGAACGGGCAGAACAAGCGGTCATCTTTTGAACACCACATTTGACACTATTCTGAAAATACTCATTTCTTTTTAATACATGGTACTTTTAATAAAATTAAAGCACCACGTCAATCAACCTCTGTTTTCTGTTACTAGATTGTCAGCTAATGTCGCTACCTAATGCAGTGGTTTAGCGACAAATATTTCACCTAATGAATTTCTAAATCACCTATATCACCTGTAGTCCCGATGATGGTCGAGTGACTTGAGCGGGCGCCAGTAAATCGTCCATTTTTTCCTGCCGAGTGCAGGAGCAGTCCAATGGGTTCTCCTCGCATTATGGACTCGCTAAGCATCATATCTTTCTTCTAGGCTCTTCGTGAAGAACTCTGACAATCGGGTCCCCCTGCAATACATTTGACATCCCGAAAAATCCAGCCACTAACGGCTCTTGTCCATCAATTATCATTCATACGCATTACGTGTCCGGCCCACCTTATCTTCGACTGATTGGTGTAAAGAACGGCATCTTTGATTTTTGGTCGTTGACGTAGGTCGGAGTTTCGGATCCCTTCCCTAACTTGTGTGAAACGGGATACTCCTAGCATCGTCCTTTCGAGTGCGCGTTCGATAACGCTGAGTGATCTTACATCCTGCTTATTCAACGACCAGGTTTCTGACGCATACGTTAAGACAGGAAAAACCGTAGAGTCGAAAAGGTGCGCACGGAGTCGGGTGTTCTTTGTTCTCCTCACTACATCCTCGATGCTCTTGAAAGTTCTCCAAGCCGCTCGTTTCATTCTGCTCAGCCCTGGAACTAACTCGTTCATCACATTGGTTTCCCGACCAAGATGGACATAACTGGAGCATTCGGAGATATTCGTTCCGTTGAGCGTGAGTGAGGCAAACGAAACCAATCCGTTCTTCGTGAACATCGTTTTCTTGAGATTTAGTCGAAGACCAATCGTTGCACACGCTTTATTAAAGTCCGCAAGCATAGGTTCCGCTTCGCTAATGTCTGGTGTTATATGAACGATATAATCAGCAAAGCGAAGGTGATGTATCTGCCGACCGTCGATTTTCACTCCCGTATTATCACATTCCAATGTTTGCATGACGTTCTGGAGGGTGGCTATAAATGATTTTGGCTAGACTGTAGCGTCTTGCCTAACTCCTCTTTTGACCTCGACGTTAATATCGTTGTAGAATGGTGAAATTTCGGTTGTGAAATTTTTGTACAGCTCGCGAAGAATCTTTACGTGCTGAGTAGGGACTCCTTGACTTCCAAGGGCCTCCATGACTTGACTGCTTCTATCTCAATTGAGTCAAAGGCCTTCTCTAAATCGATGAAAGTGAGACAGAGCGGTCTTTTGTACTCTCGCGATACTTCAATCAGCTTTGTTATCGTGTGGATGTGGTCCATCTTACTAAATCCTCTTCGAATCCCTGCTTGCTCACAAGGCTGTCCTTCGTTCAGTGTTCTCTCAATCCTGTTTGGGATGACTCGAGTGAAAAGTTTGAAGACGACGGACAACAAGCAGATTACGCGATAGTTGCCTACATTATGTAGGTCGCCCTTCTTGAACAACAGCACTGTCTTGCTGGTCTTCCACTGAGTAGGGACCTTACATTCAGACAGGTAATGTGTGAAGAGCCGAGCCAGTGTGTTTACGAGGACTGGCGGAACGTTCTTCAGATGTTCTGATCTTATCCTGATCTTGGCATTGAAATCTCCAATGATGACCCTGAAGAATGTATGGTCTTCTCTGTAGAACCTCTCCAATTCCATGTAGAACGCTTCGACTTCTTCTTAGTCATGATTTGATGTTGGCGCGTAGACGACGAAGATTGTCAAAGCCGGTGTTGATCCACATCTTTTTGATCGTAAGCGTCCGATTCGGGTTATTAGTTGTTCTAATGAACCGATGTTCATGGACAAACTCGTGTTGACGAGAACGCCGACACCGCCTGCTCCTCTACTGTCGCATGTTCCGAGGAACAATTCTTCTCCAGTGTCATAGGCGTCGTTTAATGGGTAGCGTCGTCTCGTCTCCACCAGGCCGATGACGTCGTACCTTGTCATTTTTGCTTGCATGAGCAAGTCCTCTGTCGAGGACTTGGATGCGAGGGTACATGCGTTGTAGGTACGGATCGTCACCATAGTTCTTGATCCAGGCAGCTTCCATTGGTCTTGAGATTTTAGCAGCCTCTCCGTACTCGTCCTACCCAACGCTGCAAAACTGGAGGCTCTTTCGGGGTCAAGGAAATAAGGCCCGTTTTCTTCACTGTATTTAGCATATATGATACCCACGTATAGCTTGCTGGGCTCTGAACGTGAAGGCTGTTTATACTCACGGGTAGCTTGCCAGGCGTCGTTTAATGGGTAGCGTCGTCTCGTCTCCACCAGGCCGATGACGTCGTACCTTGTCATTTTTGCTTGCATGAGCAAGTCCTCTGTCGAGGACTTGGATGCGAGGGTACATGCGTTGTAGGTACGGATCGTCACCATAGTTCTTGATCCAGGCAGCTTCCATTGGCCAAGAGACTTAACAGCCTCTCCGGACTCCTCCTACCCAACGCTGCGGAATTGGGGGGCTCTTTCGGGGTCAAGGAAATAAGGCCCGTTTTCTTCACTGTATTTAGCATATATGATACCCACGTATAGCTTGCTGGGCTCTGAACGTGAAGGCTGTTTATACTCACGGGTAGCTTGCCAGGCTCTCCCAGAGTGGACATGGAGCTTGTTTGTTGGAGGCAACCTCCCGTATACTCCCCTGTCACTTGAATGCAGTCTTTTGGCCGAATTGACTCGTAGAATACAATCCGCATAAAGGGAGAACGCACCCACACACGCATGCATGAATACGCCTAGCGTATACAGAAAGTATGTGCCAAATCGGCGCTGCAGAAACAGGAAGTCCATCCCTTGGATCCACCTGCGTCGCAGAAAAGCATGGGTCGCTTTTGATCCGCGACTAACCCCTATCCACCACCTGTGGACGCACCAAGTAGCCTCGCAACTAACCGGCTCGAGATCCCTCATATGAGGGCAATCCGTGGAATGAGTTTCTAAATAAGAAAGAAAACCTTGTTATTGGCCAAAACAGTCAAGCTGGCGAGTTCAGGACACTTTCGTTGGCTAAAATCCGAAGGTACGGCGGAATCTGCTCCGAATCAGCGTGTGTCGGCTTTCAAGGAAATCTGTCCACGTAATTCGTTGTTCAGAACACGTTCCCTTTACTACAAAGTACTGCTGCCGATGTTTTAGTGCCAATCTTTCTAATCCAGGACAGTTAGCACAAATGTTGACTTTGGCTGCTTTGTGAATGATGGCCTTAGGCAAGCCGTGAAATCAAAACTTTTTTGTGCAGTCAAGTCAGTGACCCTGTTAACTTGCGCTCCTAAAGATTCGGTGCTTAAGCGCACCACTAGAACAAAATGGAAGGAGTAGAGAGTGTTTGTTGCAGCTGTTTGTTCAACGCCACCGTCAGTATCGTCGATCAATCGAATTCTGAGGACAAGGGCAGCTGAGCGAGCCGCCGAAGAATTGACCATGATTCTAAATGCTCAAAACCTCGCCAGGTAAGAGTCAATTTTATCCCACTTGTTTTTATTTTCCGTTAGATACCTGTTCCGGAAGAAGAGGTTTTTGGAACATTTTGTCTTAACTATTGGCGCAATTCTTAACGTCTCTATATCTGAACCACACATCTTTACCCTGCTTCCAGCATTCTTTTACTAATACTTCAATGAGATCATTGCAGTCAGCGGCTGTCATCTCGTATCTCACCGCTAGGAGCTCCACCCAACGCTTTTCCCTTCACATTTCATCAAACGATATGGCCCGGTGCGGTTATAGCTGTTCTTTTTCATAAACAAAATAATAATAAGAACATATTGGTTGTAAAGGCGTTGTACTGAGTCCATCATTTCCGTCCATGCCATTTCCGTTCGTCTCCGCCTATTCATCTATGACTCCTCCTTCTCCGGCCGAAACTGTTCCAATGAGTGAAGACGATGGAATTGTGCGCAGATGTGGGCGAAGTAGTTTCTCACGAGGTGAGCTGTTGTTAAACGAATTACTTAACTGCTAAAATGTTCCTTCTTCGGATTATTCGTTGCCTGGTGCTTAGAATCTCAGAGTTTTTCACTGGATTTCCAAATACAAAGCACTTTTCTGAACGACTAGTTGAAACCTCGCTACATTCCGACCAGGTAAGAATACAATGAACAGACATTGAATTAAACGTATGAAATTATTGTTCGAAAGTGAAGACGAAGGACATGCGCGCAGCACGTGTATTGCAGGGGTAAGGTGCGTCAAGCAGAACACACAGGATCGATGCCGCGTCCCAGGCTCACCAAGCCTTTCATTCCTCCAGGATGGACAAACTATACTAGACTTGTCTAGGAGCATAGCAACACTGACTTGATACATCGGGAGGCCAGACATGTATTCAGTCACCGCTAACAATGCTTAAAGAAGTCGGATGCACGATGCATAGTGATCAACGCTGAGGGCTTTTCCTTCATCTTATTGTTCGAAGCAGAGAAGGAGAGGACGCCTTCTGCCACCTTAAAACCACTTTAGCTGTCATTTTCATTGAGTATTCTCATACCAGTTTTTTCACTTGGACTGTCCCGTAGTTCAGTTACAACATCTGATACTCTGTAGATCTGAGTTCTCACCAAACCATCTTTTCAAGGAGCACAAACAGTATCTAACACTGCTTTTTAAGGCCTTCGTTGAAAAATCTGATCTGTGCGTCAGAAGAATACGATAGTTAACAGTCTGACTAGATAAAGAATAAAGGATAAAGCTAGCGGCATTGATCAGTTCCTGAGGGATACGCCATGAACCGCCGACTTCATTAACATCGTTAGAGGTGACTGAATGCATATCTACCTTTACAATGATCGCAGTGTCTTACCGATTTATCGGTCAGTGTTGCTATCCTCTTAGACAAGTCTAGCGCCAATTAACCGACCACGGAGGGATGCAAGGCTTGATAAGCCTTGGACGCAAGGATAGATCCCATGTATAGCAAGGCATCTCCTACTACTTCGCTTCACACGGCCCTTCAATTTGATTAGATACGGCTTGAAAATGCGGGGCATCTCGTAGTGCTCTCTTAAGCGTTTAAAAAGCAAAAAAAGTATATATGAATAAAAGTTTTTCTCGTGAACACTGTCGTTTCGAAATCGTTTTTGAACTAGTACTTCCGCATGTATGGCTGAAATGTTTCTGGAATCGTCTCACTTTATTGAAGCTCCTCATAAAGAGCGTTGATGTCGCGTGGTCCTACTATTTTGAGTGTTAATAATGAATATAATATGAATACGTGAAAAGTTAGCCCAACGGGCTATAGACCGCAGTCTCTTCGGAAAGTGTTTCTAAAGACATTGTCTGGTCTTTAAGTCTTTATGTTGCCTCCATATGAATTTTGACCTAGACCATTTGATCGCCTCAATCAACAGGTGAACAGCTGTGTATTCATATACGAGCAACTAGACTCATGTCTCCAAATATCAGTCGAAACTGCCCCTAGTAACAAGGTCAAAAGGGGTTAGGGCACACATCATGTCATTCGAGGTGAAGCATGTTTGCTGACTAGTTGTACTTAATCCACCCGTCCCCCCTATAGTGTCCATATTGAGTTTAGTGGGTTCCAAAGTTTATTTTACCAGACTATTTATATTCATGAGGACACGTGTGGGGCAGTGGCCGGAGACGCCCCGCAACACACGCGTTGAATCGATCCCTGCGCCCATTGTAGTCTCGTTTTCCCCTCGGAGTTTTGCAAACATCTCAGCACCATTGTGGTTGTATCACACATAATCTCATGCCATGAAAAATCGTAACAGGCAGTAAATAGTAAAGTCAACATTGTGATTTCGAATACAGGCTCAGCTTAACTGTATTTTGTCGCCGATTTGGGCTACCCAGATCAATCTCGTTGACGGGTTGTTGCTGATGGCATTGATCGATAGAAGTAGCTGAGAGACAAGCGGAACGAATGACTCGCATGGTGTGGTGGTGAACGCATTAGAACCCGGAAAGTGTAATACCGCGTTTGTTCCTCACCGTCTACAATCCCGTTATGTTCAAAACACCTCAAATGCTGTGTTTATTGAAAATTTTTTTATTTTCAAAAAACCACAAAGTCCGCAGCCGACGAAGACACTCGCGTAGTCTGTTGAGCCTTCCACGAAATGCAGTAGGAGAGGTGGAGTGGGTTAATCTTCTATCTCGATCGACTTTCTTTTATTACTCACTATACAGCTGTGACCGTGATCAGTCATAATTTGAAGACCCATAGCTTTGAAAAAAGGTGGTAGCAAAAAAGAAAACTTTATAGGAGGACAACCACTGAAAAGGTTAAGCTGAATCGGGTTAATCACAAAAGACCGTTATGTTGAGAAATTATTACACTGGCGTGATGGAGATGCTAATGACGATGATGATTCCTATTCTAGTCATAATAGTTTTCGCGAATATAATAGGCAAATAAGCGCATTCAGTTTTGCAAGTGGAGCGCAGGGTGTGTAGTAGTCGTGATGTCGTTCAACGCAAACGGAGCCTTGGTTCGGAGCCTCTGCGAGCCAACTACGCCTCGCTCAATCCAGAATCCTGCGATTGCTACGAGGCAATTGTCTTAGAAGATCTGAAAACCATAAAGGCTGCTGACAGTCTGCGTTAAATACTTGGAAACACCAAAGCAGGGTGACGCAGAACTCTAAGGAGAATTTATTCTATCATCATTGAACAATAATCATAAAGACCAAAATGCGCAAACAGTAGCGAGACCTATGCGCAAACCCAAAGATCCTCGTGGTTGACGGATTTGACGAAACAAATCGAATTAAAAAGTTTGTTATCCGTACAACTAATCGTACCGAACAGTATGAAAAATCTCTTTTTCAAATTTTAGTCCTCGTTAACTGATCACCGAATTTTTTCCGCTGCGTATACAACTATTAAAAGTTACAGAACAACTTGAACTATTGGAATCCACGTTTGCTATGGAACCCTATCCAAATGCAGCTCAACGGATGGAATTGGTGAAAAACACGCAGTTGCCAGAGGCCAGAATTCAGGTAAGAGATCGCGGAAGAAAATTTTATTGTAAGATGCAACCACATGGGAGTCGAGACATGAGCAAAATGCGGAACGTCAGTTGGGTTTCGAACCCACAATTAGCCTCGCCTGGGCTTACGCGTTATCCACTGAACCAATCTAGCCCTTTGCTTAGTTTTTCTCTCTATTTTATTTTTACTCTACCGGTGCTATCAGCAGTCACCCATCAACGGGAGTGATCTGAAAGCACAAATCTGCATTGGACTCAGTTATACTGAAGCTGCAGTGCTAACGAAATGAACCTCTACTGTCAAAGATTTTCAAACCGGCCGTCATTTAAAGTCGATAGTAAAATAAACATGTGTTTAAATTATTGAGTTTACACAAAGTTGGTAATAGAAGCTACAACTGTCTACTTTCTACTGTACTACTAACAACTCTTACTATTCGAGCACCGATAAAGTAAGGACATGGCTGATGGAAACGCAAAGCGGGTGACGTGCGCTGTTAGTGCAGTGGATGGCAGGTGAGCTCCCGGTAAGGGTAATAGTAGGTGTTAAACCCACTTGAAGTTTCAAGCTTTACTCATATCTCAGTATCATTGTGGCTGCATTTCACACAGCTAGGTGTAATGAAAACAGAGTAGGTAGCAAATAAAGAGTTAAGCCACTGTATTGTGAGAGAAGAAACTTGTACAGAGTAGTAGTCATTAGGTGATCTGAGGTACACATGCTCGATGGCTAGAACTTCTGACTAACGAGGGAGGGCTCTCATTCCCAGCTAGGTAGCATACTGGTAGCAGACTAGCCTGTGAGACTAAGGACCAATAAATTGTTGCCATTAGGTTCTGTAAGTCCATGCGCAGATTAACTATGCATTCAATCATTTCTACGATGGTTAACAAACCTGGAGCCCCATTTGCGTTGATTTCCACTGGTAAAGTGCGAAATCAGCGCCCATTTTCAACATTTAAGCAAGATGAAGTCAAAGTAGAGTACTAGGTAGAGTAGAATTTTTTGGAGTATTTAGACTTTCACTAACAGCAAGCATAAAGAAAAGGATAAAGCTCTCGACGTCGATCAATCCCTGAGGGATGTGTCGTACATTCACTTCATTAGGCATCGTTTGGAGGTGATTGAATAGGTAGCTGGCTTTTACAATGACTCGAGGTGGCCTATCGATGTATCAGCCAGCACTGCTATCCTCCTAGACAAATGTGGTAGCAATTTGCTGACCCCGGGGGGATGGAAGGCTTGGCGGGCTATGGGCGCGGAGATCGATTCCACGTGTGTGTTGCAAGGCTCTTCCGACCTCTGCGCCACACGCGCCCCTAATTGTGAGTAAGATCTCATTCTCATTCTCTCTCTTCATTCTCAGATCTCTTATTCTCCAAAATGTAATCTCGAATTTATGAGGCGTTCCCGACTGATTGGTCAACACAGGACGCGTTGTTGTTTCATCGCCTTTTATGAGATCAGACGTGAACACGAGAAAGATGTCTACGCTGGTTTTTCTTCCCCTTTAAAAATTAAAGAAAATTTGCTGTCTTCACTGAAAGTTTCTGGCAGTTTTTTTGAAATTTTCAAAGGTATGGTTCTCCAATAGACGTGCAAAATGGAGGCGAACACACCAGGAAAGCGGTGGATCGTCAGTAGAACGAAACGAGCACGAACATCCTTCTATGCTTAAGAAAAACAGGTAACATTAGTGCTTAATCGTTATCACTGTTATATTATTTGATTGCAATTATTGATCAACTAAAGTTTATGAGTAAGAGATAAAGAAGGAGAGAGAAAAGGAAAGTAGGGCGGTAGCAGGGAAAGGGAGGAATAAGGATAAAGAGAGAGAGGAGGAGAATTGGATGTGATCAATCCACAACTTTGCTATTTCCTTCAAGCCTGCAAAAGTTAATGTTGGACCTAAACGCAAAATTCAATTTTTGTAAACTATAGATAGGCGAGTTAGCGTCTTTTTTTGACTCAAATAGTTTGGTACAAATATTGGAGTGTATAGAATTCTTCAGCAAATCCCTAAATGTTTTCATCGTTTCGAACGAGCTTCAACAGAACGTTTCCAGGACTAATGGATCCAATTCCAACGTGGAACTGAGTTCTCAGCGGAGAAAATCGACCATCTTCAAACCGTACGAATGATTAAAATTTCGCGATAAAGCTGGAATAGTCTTCCAGTCTCTCTTCCTACCTCCATATACCTCTGGTTTTTATCATTGTCGCTTTTATCATATTGATATGAGCATTGAATGAACAAAGTACTACAGTACGTTGGGAACTGTAAAGAAAAACCTGGTTGACCCATGAACTGTGCATCTTCATAAAAATCGTTCGGCCTTTAGTTCTCGTTCTAATGAGTATTTACCTCTCTTCACTTTGCTTAACTGGGTTACTTTAAGATTCAACTCGTCACGCAGAACATCACCTCCTACTTTCCAGTGTACAGAAACGAGAGTTAATTTGAACGTCCATAGTTGTGAAGTCACCGTAGTGTCCCGGTATTCAAGTGAATGGAAATCTCATCGCAAAGTTACGCTGACAATGGGCTTGGATTGCTCGATTGGACTTGGGAGGGAAGGGTTGGGGAGAGGGTGGCGTTTTGGGGTGTTTTTGCAGGAATTTTTTTCTGGAAAGTGAATGCCCGACGTACCCACGTTCATCTGCTTGAGCCACAACACTGTGCTCGTTGTTCTTCGAAAGTCATCTGTTAACCTACTTACGGCTGGCTCACGAGGGACTAAGCGGGTATGTAGTCAGACTGAACAGATCATCGCTTAGCAACTAGTCTTCCGTCGTATTTGAGTCAGGCTGAATTGAAGAGCTAAACTTCTTTGTCGCTCATAAGATCTATCAATTACGAGAAGATCGATAGTTTCCAAATAATCCCGGAAGTGTAATACCGAAATGAAAAGCTCAAGAACGACTTGAATAGTGGTTGTGTGCTTCAAATGGTAGTAAAACATGAAATTTACCTCACATTAAACGCCTTCTAAATTAACATTGTTCAATAAAGTATTATAGCTCTCTGATTTTTGGTCCAGAGTATTTTAAGAAAAATTTCTATAATGCCTAAATATTTGCCATACTGCTGATGAACCCAGTTAAGCTGAGGCCGTACTTATGATCACAATCTTAACTTTTTTTACTGCCAACTCTTCTTAATGGCGGGGTATTGCGAAACAAAACTTCTATGATGCTGAGATATTTACAAAATTAGTTGAAAGACATGCGAAACGAAGGAGCAGCATGGTGTGGTGGTGAACGCGTTAGTCCACGGAAAGGGTAATAACGCGTTCGTTTCTCACCGCAGGCATCTGTGGTCCGAAGTTCTGCAAATATCTCAGCATCATAGAAGTTATATTTCGCAATATATCCTGCTTTTAAAAAGAGCAAACCGTAAATAAAAATATTGAAAAAATGTTGTCCAAATTTCACAAAGAAAACATTGTTTTAACAAAGAACAGATTGCAGTCAATTATTTGATCGGTAATATCGGTAAACCCTCTAACTTAGCTCTACAGACCTGCGCGACTGCACTGTGCACAGCGTCTTAAGAACCGATTATTCCTATTGTCATCATCTTCCGAAGATACCCATCTCTGGACAAAGTTTTCAGCCCATTGTATGACCATGGATCGATAAAGGACTTGATTTGTGTGCGCAGAGATCGAACCAACAAGAATGGGTGAATTGCAGAACAGCTTTGCTTAATTCGCTGCGAGCACTCTCTTAAAAAAACTTTCGCCAAGATCATTAAATTGCTTTAAATCCAGTCCACGAAAAAGGGCTTGAATTCCTAAGTCGTAAACCACAAATAAACAATGAGTTAAGCCATTGATACGCCACCTTCCGCCTTGATCAATTCCTGATAAAAGCGCCATGCACTTGACTGGATTGAGAACGTAACAGGTAAATGGAAGCATATCTGGTCTATAGATTGAATTGCGGTGTTCTCCTGATGTGTCAAGTTAATGCTGCTATTTCCTAGAGAAGACCCCAGAGAGTTAGTGCGCTTAGTAGGCACGGAATTAAACCAGAGACCATGTGTGTTTTGCAGGAACTTCTAACCACTGGGTTACAGCCGCCTCCTTCGTAT
This sequence comes from Angiostrongylus cantonensis, assembly GCA_009735665.1. Lineage (NCBI taxonomy): Eukaryota > Metazoa > Nematoda > Chromadorea > Rhabditida > Metastrongylidae > Angiostrongylus > Angiostrongylus cantonensis. The sequence goes on from MQTX01000091.1 coordinate 456,495, forward strand.
GTTATAGCATATGGCAAATACGTGTTCATTTACCTCTACGATGCTTAATACAAAGTCATATGCTGCATTTCTTAGGGATTGGTTAACATCGAACGCCTTTTCCATTTTTTTACACGGGCGGTCTCAGATTTATCTGTTCGGAAAATAGAATTTCTTAATATGATATTATTAGACTTCCAATATGTAAAACAACGAATGCTAGATTGTAGGTCTTAAGAAGGAAAACCGTTCAAAATATTTATTCGCTTTGATCGTCTCCATTTCGCCGTCGATCACCTATCGATCACCGTCGATTGCCATCGTTGTCGTCGTGTGGTTGATCCGTCGGACGGAACAAACATCGGATTGGCGAGAAAACACATCGCATTTCTCGCGTAGAAAATTGTCCAAGAATCCTTGAACATTCTGCCATCAACTCAGCTCCTTAAAATTTCGTGAAAATTAGGAAACTCAGAACTATCGCCAGGGAGTTTCAAGTTCTACTGGATTAATTGGTGCGTTCGTCTCATGTTTCGCGAATCACGTAGTGACTTCCATCCCTAAATCTTAGCAAACTTCAAAAATGACTCTCTAGTTGGAATCTGACCTAAAACTAGCAAGGAAATTTATAGAATAATGACAGCAAACATCCTAAGCTTAAAAGCACTTAAGCTGATTTCTAAGCTCTATGCCACTAAACAAGAATCATATCATATTCTAAGTAAGCAAACTAAGGTGTTCCTTGACGGTGAAATGACAAAGGAGATTACGGTAATGTTTAGACAAAATGCAAATGAAGAAACCTGCTTTCATTTTTCTATTGTGCTCAGAGATAATTAATATAATAAACGCCGAAATATTCGGTAAAATAATTTCTAACCTATTGCCGTTGCAAATCCAGGTGAAATCGCTGGCAACCTGAATAATAACAAGAGATTATTGATGTTAAAACCAGGCCAAAAAGCAAAGAAATCATGGTTTTCTCCTTTTGCTCTCTTGTTATTCTTAAAAAGATCAACACGTTGCCGACAGGCCTATCATAAGAAAGACTACATAAATTGGTCTCAAGAAACCTGTAAACTCATCACGAATCTTCTTGTACATTTTACCAACAGCCAACACTTGCCTGCGAATGCAGTTGAATACGTCGACGAGATGTCGCTGTGATTCTTTGGAAGATGGATATGCTTCGGTGAGAAGAAACATCACACAGAGTGCCAAACTAAGACCCACGGTCGAAGACGTCATCGCACGTTCTGGAATCTCAGTAGATGTGTTTCAGTGAATTAATCAAGCATATCATTCGACAGAGTCCGTTAGGTTAACACAGCTAGTTCGAACTCATTGCATAGTTAATCGAAACGGAATCGAACTATGATGAATTTCGAAATCGAAGTTTCAAATCTTAGAGAAAGGTCTTGCAGCTCGAAAAGATTATAGTATCAGGTCGAAATTGGACAGAAACTTTCTACATCTTATCGACGGTTGGGCCACTGTGAGTCGAAAGCAATGGTAATGATTGACTAAATGGGTGGGAGGAATGGTGGAGGCGTCTATTTCTGCTATGGGCAAGACCTTAAGCCACCGGATCATATTGCTTTTCAAAGCGGTCAGCACGTAGGTGCACGTAAAAGAAAGCGTACTTTAGGGCGTCACACAGCCGAGTAATCAGATACTCTCGCTGCTAACAAATTCAGCACAAACAACATAACCAAAACTGATCGCGCGCTGGATATTCTTTGTTTACTTTTTGGATACCCGTTCGTTAACTTGGCATGTGTGTGATAAAAAACCTAACTATTCAGTTTTTCATTTAGCCCACGAAAGGCCTGTGTAAAAGCTCTGAAAGATAATTCTGCTCTAGGTTTAAAGGAAAATTGTGTTAACATACCGAAACTTCTCGACCTAAGCAACATCCACCAACGAAGTTTTGCAAACACCAGAAATTAGCAGGAACCGTCAGCATGCCACCCGTATCATCGTGCACATTGCAGATCAGTTGAAATCGTTGAATAACTTTGACATAAAGCGAGACCACTAAGCACCGTTTTCCCAGTGGTTAGTGATGCCCCTGGAAGATACACGTGGTCGTTTCTTCGAACCAGGAGCTGGAACTAATTCACTACCGATCCCTCCCAGGTTGGTATTAGATCTGTCCTAAAAGTTAGAAACACCGATGTTGTACCTTAAAAGTCATTCCATAGACCAAATGTGCATTCAATCAAGCCTATGATGCTCTCTGATGGAAATGACGAAATTTATCTGAAACTTTAACATTTATGCCCTTGTTTGACATATTTTCGGTGAGATGATTTGAAACCTATTCACTTCATGCTTGCACTAAGGCGATTTGTTGTATATACATAAAGTGCGGACGGGTTACCTGAACTACGCCATCAAGCAAAACATAAAGTTAGGAATAAAAATAGAAACGATTTTTAAAGCAAGTAGAATTTAGGAAGGAATAAACCCCGTTTACAAAATTTGAAAGAAAACATATGGGCGGTAATTGATAAAAATCTGCACGAATCATGGATAAACACTCAATAACGTTGGTTGCTGGACCGAAGTCATTCGTGACCGGATGTGAATATGGCGTAGCAGTTCAACTACAAAGCGATCAACTGAAATGCCATTATTCGTAAAAATCATGGTGTTCTGGAATGGGAGTTTTGTGATCAGAACTTCTGGGAGGATAGCAGCACTGGATCGATACATCGGCCGGCCACCACGAGTTATTGCAAGGGCCAGATATGCATTCAGTCACCTCCAAACGATGCTTGATGGAGTCGAATGCATGAGGCATCCCTCAGGGATTGATCAACGCCGAGAGCTTCATCCTTTTATTTATCCTATCGTGACATATATTGAAAAATCTAATCAACATTATAGTTTTTAAAAAGTAGCTGTCCCATGAGCAAGTTGCAGTGATGTTTTTGAAAACCGATCCATTTTTTTTATTGATAAGCAAACACGAGGTTGATTTCAAAAATCTACTCCGCTAACGTTACGTCGCCTTCATCTTCTTCAGACCTGGATCGGTCCGACAGGGTCTTTGTAATTGCACCGAGTCGAATCCAGTGGAGCACCGCGCAAGCTCCTTTTGATCTCTCTTTGAATAATAAATGTGCAGAAGTCTTCTTTGTTGATAAGCAGACAAGAGATTAGAGAAATATTTTGCTTAACTCTCGTTTCGAAGCATTCTCGTTCTTCTGTGCGAAGTTCCACGCGACTGCTTTGGTCACCCAATTCGAAGAATTCCTCCTCTGAAGAAGGTAAAGGCGCCAAAACATTAGTCGAGTTTCAATGATTTCAGCAATCAACCGTAAACGAGAATGATCTGGGAAGCAAAATCGGCAATAAATTTTGTTAAGCTGAAGCTGCAGTCGAAATCATGACGTTTACGGTTTATTCACTGCCTTTTACCTGTTTTTTCAAGTTGAGGTAAGTCGCAGGACGACAAACCCCACTCAAGTCTCTGAAATGGGCACAACAGGAAGTAATCACGGGCCAGCATGGTGTTGGCTTAGGCCATTCAGACGTTTAAGCACACAAGTGTTTAAATGTTTCTTTGACACAATTAGATATAAAGAATAAAAAAGGATGAAACTTTCGGCGTTGATATATCCCTGAGGGATGCGCCGTGCATTCGACTTCATTAAGCATCGTTTGGAGGTGGTTGAATGCATATCTAGCATTTACTCGCAGTATCGAGCCAGGCCAGTGCTGGTTTCCTCCTAGAGAACTCTGGTACAATTAGTCGAGCCTGGAGGGATGGAAAGCTTGGTGGGCCAGCAGCGCGCGAATCGATCCCATGTGTATTGCAGGGCCCCTCCAACCACTGCGCCAAACGCGCCGTTGTAATATAAATGCAGTTTAGTATTAACCATATCACTTAATTTAAAAGTGATTTAATAAATATAAAGGGCATTTTAAAAAATGAGGAATGTGTTCACAATGGGAATTTATTTCCTTTGATTTAAAATTTGGCCCAATTTTCCTTTAATTTTTGGGTTTGGGCTTCCAAACATTTTTTCCATAAATCTCGTCGTAAGCTTCTGTCCTCTTTAAAATAGATATAAGGAATAAAAACCTGGTTTACGAAACAGTTATTATTTATTTATCATTGGCCGATCTCGCAGGATATACACGCTGCGCAAATCCACTGCGATAAACTAAGCAAATAATAAGAAAGAAGTAACGTCAACTACAGATCAAATTCGAGAGCACATTCGTCTATAGTTTTACTAAGGAGAATATTGTGGAAGCAAGGATGCGGGCTCGTTAGGTTACACAATCTCGCCCTCGGTGAGTGAACGATAGTCTCTATGTTCGGTCGATTAGAACAGTCGACAGAACCTTTCCTCTCTGTTAAAGCAATAACTACGTTCAATTCCCACGACCATATTTCTATTAACCTCGGCATCGGTCAAATAATTGAATCCTACCAGGCTCTGAAGAAGACGATATTGCCGAAATGTCAGCTCTAACTAAATATAGAGTAAAGTAACACCTCGTGTTGGTTCAAAAAGGATATCCAGAACTACGTTCAATTTCAGAGCTGATTTGGAAAACTGAAGAGCCAAAAATAGCCGCCAGGGCAAAAAGCTGACGAGCCGTCAGCCTGCAGCCGAGTATGACCATACATGGGTCCTTCACGTTCGTAGGTGGTATCTACAAGACAAGGAGGCTAATGTGAGAAGTTTAAGGGCAAGCAGTTTCTGTCAGAAAAGTCGTTAGAACGTGCAAGTTGTTTTTTCGGAAATGTTGTTTGGATACAGCGGTGTATTTCCACACCTATGAGCTTCATCATCAACATAAACTAATTGTTCATACATGGATGGTGCTCTATGGCAGTTTATGAAGTTAGAGTCGCACTGTACTTCTAACAACAAAGGTGGAGTCTATGATTAAATAACAGTTCGCATAAGAAAAGTAAGAACTACAGAAGATTTACTATCAAATGAACAAAACATCAGAGAGAACAACAATATTGAGAAAAAAGGCATTGGGTTGAAGAACTGGAACCCTTCGACGAAACTTAAGCGCTCTCATTCCAGTTACTTACTTGGTACTTTAATGGCCAGTACTCACTGGCTGTGCGGGCTCCAACACCATTTCCATTTCTAGGAGATTTGCTGGCTAAGCCATTATGGTTCCCTGGAATCTCGAGGTCGGCCTAGCCATAGTCTGCTCTAGGTCTTCACCACTACAGGCAGTCGCAGTCCTTGTGGATCAGAGGGAGAATTACCACCATGCGATTTTGATAGCAAGACGGTGGTAGATCTTGGTATTAATTTACTCTTAGCTAGGCTTCCTGATAGAGACGCCGGATTTCTTCTCAGCTTGGGAGACCCACCGGGGAATGAATCCACCGCTGTACATCGCAGTCCGACACTCAGGAACACCTCCCAGAAGGCAGTCAACCGTTGGGAAGCATTCAAGTTATGTATCCCAAAAAGTGAAATCTTGAAAAAGACTCTGCTATAGAAAGGAAAAATGCTTCGAAAAAGTTGGTGCTGACTTTTTTTGCTTACGCGTATATTTTTTCATGTGTTGCGTTCAAATAGGAACCACGTCTTCTTCTACAGTATCGTCACAGCCGCTAAGTTGACAAAAATTGTCATTTTGAACGTCTCACTATCAAGTGAATCATAATAGCAAATGGTTGAATATTTTGACTACTGACAGCATTGAAATTGGATACACTGCCGTCATAAAAGGAGGACGTTGGCTCGAAGAGAAGAACGTGTACGGGGGGGCACTCAAGCATGCTGGGTTCGCTGAGCCCGAAGGAGAAAAAATTCTCACGAGATGTGTATTGGAAACCATTGTGCGTTCTTCGGTTTCGATTAAAAGCGACCAGAACACAAAGAATAGGGAAGATAATTCTAAAAGAAGAAATTGTATAGCAAAGTGGTCAAAGGTGCAATGCTATCCATATAGTGGCTAAGTTGATCCAACGCCCACAGGCTAACCAAGTGTACACTAATCTGTCAGTCTTTCGTGGATTAGTAGCTGTCTTTCTTGAAAAGATAAAAAAACTGTTTTGATAAGACGATTAAACCAGAAAAGGAGAGTCAACTGAGCGAAATACTAGGCTGGTGCACTAGGAAGGCCTTTGTAAGTCAATGAACCGGGGAAATATGTATTTCATTATCTTCACGATGCTCAATGAAATCGAATGAATGGAATATGACAAAGGGATTGATCAACACATACCGAACACTATCCTTATCCATTCACTTCATTTTAATATCAAGAATTTGAAACTTAGTTTCATGTATGATGAAAAAGGATAAAGCTCTTAGCTTTGATCAATCCCTGAGAGATGCGCTACGCATTCCACTTCATTAAGCATCGTTGGAGGTGATTGAATGCACATCTGGCCTCTACAATGACTCGCGGTGGCCTGCCGATGTATCGAGCAAGTGCTGATATATTCCCAGACAAATCTGGTATAAATTTCCTGATCTCAGAGGGATGGAAGGCTTGATGAACCATGGCGGCGGGAATTGATTTCACGTGTGCTGCAGGGCGCCTCCGACCACTGCTCCACACAATCGCTTCATGCATGATAACAGATATAAATTCACAGAGGCGCTTCAAAGCTGAACAGATAGAAAAACATCCAGAGGCGAAGTCATCTTAGACAAAGAAAACAGAAAATTCAACGTTTCCTTTTCGAATGATTTTCCACTCTCCAGAATTGAAATCATAATCGTTTCTTTTCATAAAAATTGTTTTCAGTCTGTAGCAGTCCCTAACTCAGCAGTGATCGGCGATGAATGACGCAAGGTCAAAGTTTTACTCACTTTTCATTATTTCTCATGACGTCATGTAAAATGCAACAAGATACTTGCAAAAGTTGGACCCCAGGGGTTATGTGTTACCCACTGCACCAATGAGGCCCTTGCTTTACCTTTCCCTCAAGCAATTAATTTCATTCTGGTTGAATTACACATAATGCTCTGCCATGAAATTTAATAAGCATTAAGTAAAAAGTTTTACATAGCTATTTTATCTCGAACCTCAGTTTAACTGGGTTCAACGCCGATTTGTGCTCTGCTGGTCATTGTTGTTGACTGGTGAGTGCTGATAGCACTGTTAGCGTAAAAAATTGACAAACAGAAATGCAATGCGAGGCTGTCAGTGGTGAAGTGGGTAACACGTCACCACCCGGAAAGGGTAATCATGAGTTGCTTTCGGGTCAACTTAGCATCATTGTAGGTGAATGACACAGTTAAGGTTTGATTATTAATCCAACCAGTTCGCTATTCGTTAAAACTTTCAAGTAGCACGATAATACATGATATGTACACACAATCACAATGGTGCTGCGATATTTGCAAACTCCGGGCCACAGGTGCCTGCGGTGGGGAACGAACGTGGTATTCCTCTCTCCGGGAGCTAATGCGTTCACCACAACGCTATGCTGGCCCTTCATTTCACCTCTCTTTCAGGTAGTTCTGTCGATCAGTGCCATCAGCAATTACCCTGTCAACGGGATTGATCTGGAGAGCTCAAATCGGCATTGAATCCAGTTAAGCTGAGGCTATCGCTGAGATCATTGCTTTCTACCATAATCTTCTACGCAAGGTATAAGATTCGCAATACAACCACAATGATGCTAAGATATTTTCAAAAAAATCTTTTGATTGATGGAACTAGGTGAAAGACAGGCGAAACGAAGAACCCGCGTGGGGTGATGGTGAACGCGTTACTCCCCAGAAAGGGTAATACCACATTCGTTCCTCACCGCAGACACCTGCGGTCCGGAGTTCTGCAAATATCTCAGCATCACTGTGGTTGTATTTCGCATCATACCCTGCGTAAAAGATGATGGTAGGAGGCAAATAAAAGTTGCAATTGTGATGTATGCATAGTTCGTAGTGCATAACAGCTCATCATTCAACACTCGGTCTATCTGTTTCTCTCGTCGAATCGAATAGTTAGGGATAATACTCTCGGTCCATGGATTTTCCAAACAGAAAAACATAAGTCACCCTAAATTCTTTATATATTTTTGAAACCTCGTGTGTGGTCATTAGTACAAGAATCTTTACATATTTTTTTGTTTTTGATAAGCTCACACGACATTGATAATCAATTCTTATTCGGCTAACGTCTCGACGTCTTCGACTTTATCAGAGCCAACGGTTGGAGTCAATGGTCCACAATTGTTCGTTTTCTCGATGTGGTATTTTCTTCTTGTTATTGAGTCGGATCCTCAGTAGAACACCGGGTATATTCACCCATCGATGCCTTTTTATACAGGATGCTGGTTAATGATAATAGTGATTGTTCGTGGATAACAACTTTTTTTCGATTGAGGGAGATCCAACTCGATACGAAGACGAAGACGCCACATCGATAAGAGGAACAACTGTGGACCATCAACTCGGATTATCGGCCTTGATGAAAACGAAGACGTCGAAATGTTAGCCAAATAAAGAGTGGTTGTCATCCTCGTGCAAGCATGTCGAAGAAAGAATATATATTGGTTTGCGAAACTGGGGTTAAAAGAAGGTCAGTTTTAAACATTGTTATGCTCTATGCTAGCCGGTAATGATACCGACCTCTGCATGATAGGCTTTCAAGTTCTCCTCACCGAGCGCAATCACTGCTGTCAACAACCATCCTCATTTACGTATTCTTTGACTTCACAACGAAGTTCGACAGAAGTTTAATTGATTTGCCGCATAATGAATTCTTCACCTTCTCCTTCTTCACATATAACCTTAATCTGCGAAATTTTCTTTCCACCATAGCACATTCACCAATACAATTTAGGGCACCACTCTCAGTTTTCGATAAAATGGACCGAAATCAAAAGCCCTTTAAGTGGAATTTTCAGTGGATCTTAGAAAAAATTTTATTCCTCATAATTTTTCATCTCTGGGATCCGCATTGCTGGAACGAAGGATGTCATAGTTATTGGCTCAGATTTCCGGTAAAAATGGGACTTCTTGAATGAAACTTCCTGTTCATTGTATTATTATTGAAAGAAAACTAGAGTTTTTGAAAAAAAACCGGAGCACAGGCCAGAAGTGTTTTCCAAGGCTCTGAGGTAGGCGAAATCGCCGAAACGTTAGCTAGCTGTATTGTGTGTCAATTGTATTATGCTATATTGCATTCTGTTGTATTGCTGAAAAAGAAAGCGACGCTTTTCACTCTACTTTGCTACGAAGAAAACTAAAATTATCATAATTTCTGAGAAAACTGTGCTTAACTGAAGCTAGTCAAAAGTCAAAGAAGTGATAAAGATATCACCGCATTCGTCTTCCAAGAAATCGGGACGGGCACTCACTTGACCCACATCTCTGCCGCCTTCCCGAACTTCCCTTTCACTGTTTTCTTAGTACAATCGTTATCGTCAGAATTGTTCGGCTATCACTCCTTTTCACTTCGCAACATGACGCTCAAATTTTTCATTTTCCTACTCACAACACACTCCGTTACTACACTAACAACTGACGAAATAAAGTCTCTGTGCCCCAACGATAGCGATTTATGCGCCGCGAAAGCAGCTAAGGTAGAATATAATTGTTTTCCTTTATCCAATAAGCTTCCGAAGAAACGACAGTGCCATTTAAAGAGATAAAGTATTTCACCAGGGTTTTTTAGGTGGAAGTTAGCCAACTCGGTAGTTTACGAGTTCATATCGAAACTTTCAATACAAGAAATATCATCTCTTCAAATGAAAGAGGATAGTCAGAAAGCAAGCGCTTTAAGGCATATAATAGAAATTCCTTAACAAATCAGATTTTTTACTCTACTGTCAAATCCCAAGCGAGTCTCGTCTGTTCAAACGTCGTAGGGAAAGCGTCGTAAGGAAAGAAATAGCTCATTGGGAAAGTGAAGATATAACAATGTCTTTAAAGGCGATATCATTGCCTTACGCAAACTTATGATGCTTCCAAACTGGTTTTTAGTGGTCTCCTTTGAATTTCAACAGCAATTTCGCATTTAAATCGCAGATAGCAGGACTGTATCATGAGGCATCAGGAAATTAACATCGCCACAGCTTGGAGAAATCCACCAGACCTTTCTCCACTTTTTTCCAACAGCATCTGTCAAGCACCAATTTTACCATGAATCTCAGCACAATTACTTCACAGGTTGATTTAATTATCTAAGGGAATTTTTTAATAATGACTCACAGTCACCAGAAACTTATCGACGGTTTCCGATCAACTATCAGCAACGACGTTCGCACTCGAGACTTTGACGCCACCCTATTCCGTTGGTAAATGATATTGCTAACGGGGATAGCCTACAACCGTATCTCCATCACTACTAAGGAGCTGGTCGAAAACAGAAGGAGACTGAAGCTTGATCCTACTTTAACGTGGCTAATAATAAATGCCAGCCGCAGAAGAGCTCTGCAGGAACATCAACAACGGTACGAGCAGAAGAAACTACTTAAAGCAGCAGAGAAAAGAAGCAGCCTGAAAAAATGCTGTCGAGACTTGTGTGATCATAATGTTCCGCTGTTAGCCCTGATGAACGAAGATGGGGTCATCAAAACTCTTGCAATAATATGGAATTAATAGCGGAAACGTTTTACACCAACCTTTTCCGTTCCACAATCCCGGTCCCAATATCCCAGCTGGAGAAACACCACTTGGAATTCTCCTGTCGGAGGCTCGAGTTGCGATGAAAGCATGAAAAGAGGCACAGCTCCAGGACCAGACAATATCACCGCCAATTTCTTTAGAGCTGGAGGCCACAATTTACATGTATTTCTCGCAAATCATGTGACACCTTACCTTCAAAAGAAAAAAATTGCAGACCAGTGGAGGACGTCGCGCACGGTCATCCTGCCTAAGAAAGGAGACCGAAGGCACCTTCGTAACTATCGTCCCATATGCTTGTTAAATGTATTCTGCAAGCTTTTCACGAAGATTGTCCTCTCGCGCATATCAAGGACATTGGATGAGGCGCAACCAGTCGAGCAAGCATGATTTCGAGAAGGATTTTGCTTCAAAACCACATCCAAACCGTGTACAGGGTCATCGAGATTGGTCGGGAATACCACTTGCCTCTAGTCCCAACCTTTGTCGACTATAAAAAACCGTTTGACAGTATCGAACCGAGTGTAATCCTATCAGCGCTCGTCGACCAAGGAGTGGACCCGTCCTACAATAAGAACTCTGTCCGACTGTTATCGGAACTGCACTACGAAAATACAGCTTTTCCATTGACCTGTTACCATGTCCATAGGAAAATGGGTTCGACAGGACGACACGTTATGGTCGAAGCTGTTCAGTACGGCACTGCAGTGGATAATGAACTCATTCGATTATGATGAGAAAAGCATACGTATTGATGGAATATTCCTATCAAACCTTCTTTTTGCCGACGACATTGTTCTCAAAAAGTACCAGCGAAGCAGAGATGATGATAAACGAACTCAACAAAGCGGAGAAAAAGATCGGACTGCGCATAAATCGAAAGGAGACGCAATTCATGAAAAACCCATGTTGCAAAGGCGAAAAAATTTAATTGGATGGCTCTCTCATTGCAGACACCACATCGCCCGTATACCTTGGGCGATCAATGAACATGGAAAACAGCATGAAGGAAGAACTAGATAGAAGAAGGAGAGCAGCTTGGGCCGCATTCGGGCCTCTCAAAGAAGCCACCGACCAACTGAAGAACCCGAAAGTCCGCGATCATCTCTTCGATTCTACGGTCCTCCCAGCGCTCTGTTATGGTGCAGAGACGTGGGTTGATACTTCAACAACGTCAAGAATTCTTCGCACCACTCACAGAGCGCTTGAGCGATGTCTTCTAAGACACAATCGGCACTCTCAATATCTAGCCGGAATGCGAAGCTCTGACCTTCGAAATCTGTCACATCTTCGAGATCCAGGATACATCGACAGCGAAACATAGATGGGCCAGTCACATAATGAGAAGAACAGACGAGAGATGGACGAAAAGAACAGTAGAGTGGACTCCAAAGGAATGTAAACGTCCCCTTGGGCGACCACCTACACGTTAGGCGGACGTGTTCGTAAACAAAATTAATCAGCTGTACCCGCAGCTGCAGTTGTTTTACAGATCACAGTATGAGACTCGCAAGCGATACCATGCTCGAACAAGACCACCACCATGGACTACGATTGCGAGAGAAAGGAACGAATGGCATATGTGCTGGGGTCCGCACAACTCGTGAAGACGGACCGTCCAAGTATCCAAGTGATGATATTGCTTACTACGGCAGGTGCTATGCCAGAAAGCTGTTGGTCAGGATCCTGATAAGTCTAGACGTAGATTGGTTGTAGCTAATTAAATAAAATAGTGCGTTGAGCGTTGATTATTTTCTTAGGAATCCACAATGCATCAGACTTTAATCTCCGCAAGAATGACTGGATGAATTTTGAACGTCTGCACTGACTTGGAGAGCTTCCATATCAGTTTTCATTTCTGCATGTATGTTTAGGCCTGGTTTGCCACCTTCGGAGAAACGGTGAACTTGGTTTGTCCTATGCGTGAGATTAAACCAATAACCACTGGGTTACACGCTCTCAGCGACTAACTTTAAGCAAAAAATAACTTTATTTTGGCCACAAACAACGGTTAGGATCGCTTAGTCACAATTGTTGTTAAGAGCTCGTTCCAGGGTGATTGTTTCGGATCATGGCTGAAAGCCACCGTAATACAGAAAAAGTGCAAATGTTCGTGCGATACGGTACATCATGATCGGATACAGGTTTGCGAAAACTCGCTTACAGATTTTTAATGGGATTGATTAAAGCGATTACACAGAGGTGTTGTCGAGACGTCGGGGAACAGGAGATGAAGTTCTGTCTTCCTCTCTGCCGATACAACACTACAATGAGTGAGGTTGGTAAAGGATTTTACCTCATAAACACATATTTGCAATTAGAAAAAAATATAGTCGACGAAAATCAGAGTCACCAAGCGGTGAATGCTCATCACAAAATTGGGTTATGAAATGCCAAGCGCCCGCGTTTACGTAATCAACCAGAGTCTGAAACAAATCGTTAATTGAACTTATTCGTTTTTGTACTGATCGATAAAACTAGCTGAGAGACAGGCGAAGCGAAGGACTCGCATGATGTGGTGGTGAACGCGTTAGCCCCTGGAAAGGATAAATAGGGCGTTCGTTCACCACCGCAGACATCTGCGGTCCGGAGTTTTGCAGATATCTCAGCTTCACATTGGTTGAACTATCAGTTTTTTTTTCGAGAATTAATGCTAGACTTCAACCTGTGTTTTTAAAGTGGCATATCCCAGCTCAAAATAAGCTTCATTAGTTAAAATCAAAACCTTTGGAATCTACACATTATTGCCCACAGAAACGAGTCTATTTATACTAGTTGCAAACAATTCCGGACTTCTGGAAGCAATAAAGCCATCGAAGGCAGATTCGGACATGAGCTGGTTTCTGAAGAACTTTTGCACAGGAAGTTACGAAGATGATTGAAACAGTAGCAGTCGATAAGCGATAGATCTGACAAGTACGGTTGATGAGGCAGAGTTTAGTTACCCAGCTCATTTAACCGCGGTAGGGCCCGTTGTACGATGCCTTCCTGCGCGTTGTCTTGAAGGAGGACCGGTCTCATTCTCTTGACCAATAAAGGGCGTACTCGATAGCATATCTTCATCTTGCTTGATGTACTTCTCTGTCGTAATCTTTCACCTGGAATCAGGAAAAAGTCATAGTCACAGCTGTGGACCAGCGAACGACCTATCGGTGCAATTTCGACCTCCTCATAAAATTTTGCGAAACTCCATTATGGTCCAACCACTGAGTCGCTCGTCGTCGGTTGTCGCAAAGGATCCACTGCCTGTCAATTTCGTACTAAGGTCTAGAAAGGAACCTTTCTCATTGAAGAGAATGAGCGCCAATTATATTTCATAACGGTTATTTGTTTGGTTGTCGTTTTTGATTCACGTGACACCTATTTGTAGAGTTCCTTCGATTTTTCAATTACCAATATTTGCTTCGAATCAGTTGAGGTGCTTAAACATGTTGCATGTATTTTTTGTACAGAACTGAACGTGTGCTGTATAACAAACTCGCAATTTCTGAAGAAAAACCACTTTAAAAAACTGTTGCTAAGAAATACACAGAGAGAAAAAATCACTACTTTTGCTGTTGAGTGGGCCCTTGTGGCGCAGAGGTCGGAAGAGCCCTGCAACACACACGTGGAATCGATCTCCGCACCCATAGCCCACCAAGCCTTCCATCCCTCTGGGGTCGGCAAATTGGTACCAGACTCGTCTTGGAGGATAGCAGCACTGGCTCGATGCATCGGCAGGCCACCGCGAGTCATTGTAAAGGCCAGTTATGCATTCAATCACCTCCAACGATACTGAATGAAGTCGAATGCATGGCGCATCCCTCAGGGATTGATTAACGCCGAGAGCTTTAGCCTTTTTCTATTGTTGATTAGTGTTGATAGTATACCTACAAGAACATTTGCTTACTTACATGACCATTCTTTACCACTTGTGCGGAATCCAACACATCCTTCGTTTGGTTTAGTATCTTCCACCTGTAGCCCACGTATTGCGCAATGGGTAGAGGCGTCCTGTAATACACATGGGATCAAACCCGAGCCCTGGCTCACCAACGCTTCCATTCTTATGAAGCCGGCAAATACCAGACCTGTCTAAGAAGATAGCAGCACTGTATCAATATATGGGTAGACGACCACGAGTAGTTGTGTAGGCCAGATGTGCATTCAATAACCTCTAACAGTGTTTAATGAAGTCGAATGTACGACTTTTCCATCAGGAATAAATCAACGCCGAGAGCTATATCCTTTTATCCTTTCTTTTCTACTCGTCACGCTACGGATTTATTAGAGGTCACTGCTACAATTCAAAGGCTTTGTCTTCTTCCTAAAATCCTCCAGTGCCAGTTTCGTGTAGTCGTTCACTGAATGTTGGGTTAAACCTATTAACCCTCTCTCAATTCTTCACCATGAGCAGCCACTGACCATTGCGGACCGAATGGGAGCTTTTTCGAACAACGCTAGAAGCAGTTTGCCGACCAAAACGATAGTGGCGCTTAGTATCCCAATTCCCACGAACGTCTTTGGATTTGAATGTGTGTTCGGCTGCCACGTGAGGATATTTCCGTCTTCATGAACTTCTTTGAAGCCAGGTTGACTTGTTTCCCTTCTTGTGATAGATTCTGTAGGTCTTCACTGCAGATAGTTTCTGACTTGAGATTGTAGAAGCCTTTCCCATCTACTTGCCAAGTCTGGCACCAAATTGCCGACACCGGAAAGGAGAAGGCTTGGTTGGCATCGAAGCGAAAGCAAACCAGCCACAAGTATGCATACTATTGCACGTGATCTTTATCCACGGTGTTTCCTGCGCTCGCTGCTCAGTGATAAATTGGACTATGAGTTATGTGAGCGAATGAATTCATTCTCGTAGGAGAAGCGAATATTTGTTATGCAAAGGAAACAAAGCTCTAAGCATCATACTGGTGAGTAAATTGGTTTTTCCAGCTTGGATCATCACTTGGTTTGAAGTGTTTGTCACAGCTCACCACCTGGGCGTACTGCGCTGCTGACGGCACTGATCAGACGAATTGCTGCAAAAGAAGAGGTCTGTAGAGCTTATGTACAATTAGAATAAACGAAAAATTGTATTGTTGTGCAAATATGCCACAAGTTCCGTTGCTTTACTTGCCAGTTATCGTTTTTCTGGCATTCTCTGGAGAAAATAACCACTTTTTGTGATCTAAGTGAAAAAGAAAGCGGTAAGAAAAATCGCAAGTGAAATAGTCGATCTGAGACAGCAACAAAAATAGTGTGTTCCAAACGAAGCTAGTACTCATATCTAGGAGTTCCAAGCGACTGCCTCTCGTTCTGCAAAGGTGACGTTCCCACATGTGACACTCAGTCGATATTCAACTACCAAGCATGTACACAGGTCTGGCACTTTTTTCTCAAGCATTCTGCATTTTTTTAAATTTTTTTTTATTTTATTTGATCCGTCTTCACATCTACTGTGCGGATCACAGCAATTCTCACATTCAATTCATTTCCTCGCATTTATTGTCCACGAAGATCTTCCAAGTTTTTACGTCTGGCTTCGGTTGCTGCTTTTCATCTTCAATGTCGTAAAAAGCCGGTCGAACAATTCTCCACGAAGTCTTGAGATAGCCGGGGTGGAGCGTTCCCAGTTGGATTATAGAGAGTTGTTTTGCAGACAAGTCCGGTGCCAATTTCCCGACACCGGAGGGATGAGAGGCTTAGTTGGCTCGAGCGGAGTCGAACTAGCACCATGCTCGTATTGACTGACATCGTTACCACTATGCTATCCGCCCTATTGTTTATAATTTCTGAGTTTCAAAAAAACTACTATTATGAGAACTACGGTTGCTTAGATGGAAGTAAACAATCTAAACAAATCGCACTAGATAAGCTTATTGATTCAACATATTTCGTTTCCTTCATAGTATACACATCCCAGTACTTTTGACCATTGCGTTCTTTGGATCATTGGGATTTCACTTGGAAACACTCCTTTGTTCGAGTGTTGATTGATATGCACTTGAGTTTTTTCCCAACCAGAATTTCCTTATGTGGACTTGGTTTATTGATGAGATTAAAGGAGGTTTTTACAAATCTTATGACTGACATTTCATCGGTTTCGTCTTCATGAGAGTTACGATGATTCGAGTCGAGTGTCTACATCAACTGCTTGCGACGTGCTTCCTCGTAGTTGTCATTCGAATCGTGTCTCGAGTTAATGGAGTGCGGAGGCTAATGGAGTACTGCATGAATCACTTAGATATATTGCAGCTGTTACCATATTCTGACTGCTGCGCGATGGACGACCATCACAAAAGAAATAATTTTGAATGGTAATCGACCTAGAGAGGGCGCGTGCGGCACTGTGGTTAGAGGCGCCACTGCGACGCACACGTGGAATCGATCACAACGCCCATGACCCACCAAGCCTTCTATCCTTCCGGGGTCGGAAAATTGGTACCAGATTTGTTTGCACATCGGTAAGCCACCGCGAGTTATTCGTTCATTCGCGTGATGTACCCAGTCCACTTGATTTGACGCAGTGCAACTGCGACGATTCACAGACGGATACGTTCGGAGTCGATCATTGATACGGAGAGTGACTGAAATCATCACGATTCTGTGGAACGCGATAGTACAGAACCGGTAATTACACTTGAGATCTCTCAATACACATAAAATTCTCAATAAACTAAAACTCTGTTTGCCGATGCTGCAGTTCAGTGAAAGCCGATGTTGAAAGTCGATCTTGCCATGATATCCACACCCAATAGTTGAGAGGCTTCTTTTCTTGAATCATAAAGAATCGTGCATACCCCAGCAAAATGACTGCACCAGATTTGCATCCTCTGGAGTCTCGAAGACCGTGCTACGGCTTTTCCAGATTGTCTCACTTACAGCCTTGTTCCTTCTCTACTCTTCGATGCACTTCCTAATGAGTATGTCGAACTTCTTCTCACCTTTAGAGACTCATTTGGGAGAGAGATGGAACATCGTTATGCATCACAACTCGACACCCATAAAACCCCTAGCAACAACGAGGTGATAGTCCGTTGAGGGACTGTAATCTTTATCTTTGCATACTAATCATGTTGATCTTTAGCATATGACGACTATTATGCAATGTCAGAAGGAAGGACTGGAAGCGAAGCCGAGATACAATCCTGACTGGTCGTCTGTTTGTGATTGGGAAGGAAAGTGAGCATTTCCATCTGGACAAGATTTTACAGAATAAAGCGTCATTTCTTGAAGTGAATGTTGGGTATTGTGAAGGGTCTTTGCTTGTAACAACTGCTAAGCTTTTTCTACAATAACCACCCCATTTAAATATGGAATAAGGAAAAAGAGAAAACATAGAAGAAAACGGTTGACTATTTCGTATAAAAGCAGTCTCTCCCTGACTCACAGGAAAAAAGTCATCATCATTTTTCTTCAAGAGATTTAAGAGCAATGAAAATATTGATTTATTTATTGTTTTGTTATTAATTATATTTGGCAAATACACCCCTACTTTCTGGTTATTTTATAGCGAAATAAAGTAGAATTTTGTATAAGCAAGAGAAAATAAGTACTTACTAAGGGAGATATAAATTAAAATTGGAAGTGAAGCGAAACGGAGTGAAAAACTTGAACTGGGAAGATGAAATCAAAATCGTCCACTAAGGAAAAATAGTCAGGAGCACAGGAGAGGTGCAAACAACAAAGCCAAGTGGAAAAATTCTGAAAATATTCTGTAATTCTTCAGATGTCGTTAAGTCCCACATGAGGAGATTTTTGAAAGACTGGCCATCTTTAATAGATACTGAACACGTCGAAAACCAAGGTGGTTCTACGAGGAAATCTGGAAGCGTATCAGACTTCTAGGTTGTGAAATTCTGGATGAATGAGGGAATGATGGACTGTTCGAGCTTGTTCGACGTTTCGCGTTGCTGCTTCTCGAGATGCGCCAACGAGGTCTCTACCTGTCGGACGAGCCGTCGGTAGCGGCGCGTGACGCTTGTCAGCTGCTTCTCCTTCTCTTCGACCACTTTTCTCAAACACTTTAGTTCATCTGAGTTCGATGGGCCACTCGCCAAATTCTTCCTGTAAAGAAACATCCCCTATTTTCACTCAACATGTATTTAATATAGATTCCGTTGGCAATCGTGAAATCATCAGTTGTTCAATATTCAGAAACACTACTTCTATTCCGTAGCGGCCAATTGCGATTGGTCAACAAAGCAAAAGAAGACAAAAAATTAATCACCTCAGTTCCGCTACTGACATTTCGAGCTCGTTTCGTTCTCGTTCCAGCTGTTCCACAAGCGCGCTGCTCGCTTTTTCCTTTTGTTCCAACGCCAATGTGAGACTCTAAAGAGATCAGAAAAAGGATCTAAGAGGAGAAAACAGCTATTTTTCGTAGCAAACAGATTAACACCGCTCTCCATGTGATTCTTCCCCATATTACTCCTCTGGAATAAATAGGTAGTTATTCGGATTCTATTTTCACTGCTAGTCCTTTTTTCCGACAAGAAAACCAAGCCAAGTCTTCTGGGTTACTCGGATACATGGAAACTTGGATGGCCTATCTTCACTGGTTGTGCGAGTCTTAGCATAATTTCCACTTTTTTGGAGTTTTCTTGATTTAGCCATTGTGGTTTCCTAGAGTCCCGAGGTCAACCTAGCCAAAGTCAGCTTCAGGTCTTCACCACCACAGGCAGTCTCCGCCCTTGTGAACTATAAGGAGATTTGCCACTATGCTACTAGTTTGGCACCATGACAGTGACAGATCCTAGTATTGATTTACTCATAGCTGGTCTCCTGATGGGAACGCCGGACTCCTTCTCAGCTTGAGAGACCTTGCTAGCGGGATGAATCCTCCGTTGTATAACGCAGCCCGACACCCAGCTACACCTCTTAGACACCATGACGCAGTAAACCCTTGGGAGGTTCTAGATTACTGGTTTGAAAAAACATCATTGTCTGACACTTTTGTGTGAAACAAATGATTACAAATCTAAATAAGAGAAGAAGCAGAAGGAATTCGAAAAACTAGATGAAAGGCACTGCTCACCTTCACCTTATCTTTCAATAGAGTCTTTTCGTCATCGTTATTCCTCGACAAAGCCACTACGATTGTGGAAGCTCCTTTGGTCCTAAGCTCCTCGAAATTTCGACGCAGACATGAAAACTCACGAATGGCAAAAAGAGTACCGAGTTTCTGCCTCAGATTTCCAGCAGAACGGAGAAGTAGATTTTAGTAAAAAGTTGAAGGAAAAGGTGGGGAAGAGACAAATAAGAACAAAAACAAAGTTGTTTTAGAAGAGAAAACAAATCCAACGAATAAGTCAGTTGTCCTTTAATTCCTCAGCATTCACAGTAGCCCTGAGAAAGTCACAGTTGACCGGATTCGTTAAAAAGTTAAAAATACTCAAAATGGTTTTGATGTATCTATAGAAGGAGCAAAAACCAGAGATTCAACGGAAGATTGCTCCCCCGACCTTGCTCTGACTAAATTTCTTTTCTGCCCAAATCATTTTGCAAAGTAGTAAAAACTGGATCTCGCCAAAAATTTTTCACCGTCTTCACGAAACTTTGGCTGTTTAGAAAAATAGGTAATGACGATCACAATTGAAGAGGAACACTTTTTGCGGCACAAAAAAATCCAATTTCCTAAACCTCCTTTCCTTTACTAACTACCAGATGGGATTAGGTGAGAGCGATTGTCAATACGAAAGCCACCTCTTGTCCTGGTGTGTAGTGTTTCTTTTTAAATGATTGTAGTAAACATTGTCGTACCTTCTATTACGTTCGTCTTTTCTTCGCTAACACGCTCGAGATCGGCCAACTTGTTCTCAAATGACGTCGTTCTCAGTTTCAGAGTCTTACGAAAATCCTCCTCTTTTGACAGCCATGCGACTTCCTTTTCCATAGCTTCTTTTAGTCGGCGATTCATGTCACTGAAGCGAACTAACAGAAAATTACTACATTTGGATGAATGGAGTGGTTCAAGGCAAACCTGCGCAAGGCAATAGACTTGCTCTGCCTTATGTTAGCAAGACTTTTCGCCGATTCCAATTCCGCCGCCTGCCTAAATTTAGTTTTTATGGCACATTATCGAAGCCCAGCAATTATGAGTTGTTGTTTCATTTCACTTCTGCAAACGAATTCTAGTCTTATTGCACAGCGCAGTTCACCTGATTTCGGGAAAAAAACCTTCAACAACCATCGGATTACGTAACATGAGTTCATGCCCTGAAAAGGCTAACAAACTTGTGTTCAATGTTAACATTTCAGAGAAGAAGGCATACGAAGGTATAAAAGAATAGAAAGACGAAGATCTCAGCGTTGATCAATGCCTGAGGGATGGTATATGCATCCAACTTTATAAAGCATCGTTGGAGGTAAGTGAATGAATATCTGGCCTTTACAGTAACTCGCGGTGGCCAACCGATATATCGGGCTTGTGCCGCTATCCTCCCACACAAGTTTGGTACCAATTTGCCAATCCCGGAGGGATGGAGGGCTTGGTGGGCCACGGGCGAGGGGATCGATCCCAGATGTGTATGGCGGGACGCCTATAACCACTACCCCACACGCGCCTCTATTGAAAGTATAGGCAAAATTAAATCACAGCCTGTAGTCGTCCTTTGCTAGAGAAAGCTCGGTCAGAACATACGAGTCAACATGCTGTGAAAACACAATACCTTGAAGCTACCAGTAACCATCATAGAAGCAAAACTGATACATTTCTTTCCTTTAAAACTCAGAAGGAAGTGCTAAACAACACTACGGTCGAGCTCATTCAAACAGGTTACCACTACGTGACTTTTCTTCATGCTTCGATACATATGACGACAGCATATGTCAAAAGGAAAGTATCCATAGTAAAAGAAAAACTTCGTGGACAGTTCTACTATACAAGAAAGAGGACAATCTACAAGCCTCTTATGATTATTATACTCATGAGTCTAGCACGAGTGAGCAACAAATTAATGCTGAATAAGCAAGCCGAGCTTCTCTCCAGACCAACATTGATTATATCCAAGGTGTAGCAACACTCGCAGAAGTAAAACGAGGAAACCAGTGAATTTGTAATTTTGTTAAATCCTTGGTTGCTATAAAAAAAAACCTCTACTAGCACAAAAACGTGAGGCAACAAGAGGAAAATAGATGATATCCTGCACCTGAGACTGTCAATTTCTCATGCTCACTCATCAGTCGCTTCCACCCGGCCGGTTGATATCTGCACAACAAGTGATGTCGGATTTTGTAAAAAAAAAAAAAGGAATTCTACTCACTAAAACAGCTAGGTATTTTAATCCTTCGTTCGTCAAGGATACCTTAGCGCATGGAATGAAGCAGTCAAGCTTAATGCTTCAAAAAAAAAGCTGCCTAAGCCCCTTTCATTGGTTAATTTTTCACTCGTAGAATTCCATTGCTGTTTTTTTTCCATTTCCATGGGGAAGCATTCAAGAAGAATCTACTTTCTTACTTTAACTTTCGCTGAACGGTCTTCATGATGAACCTCCTTCTAGTCTACCTTTCTCAGCCGCAGACTTACAAGGGTACCGGCGACACGTTATGAACATTTTCTTCCCCGTGGCTCAGAACGAATGTGAAGCAAACCTCTGGAGTGTTGCTTGCAGCTCGACACATTTCAGCCGCTCCGTTCGTAGTTCCTCTTTCAACGAATGAACTTCTTCGAGTCTAAGGGACTGGATGGTTTTGACCTCTGACAGCAGTTCTTGTACTCGGCCTCCACTTTCACGAAGTTCTTTCTTCCACAACTCCTCATATTTCACAGCATTTTGCTCGTTGTCCGGCCTGGAAACAACGGAAATAAGCATGAAAATTAAAGCACAACGACAAGTTGGACAATCTCTGCGCTCACTTTAATCTATCTTTCTTTCTTAGAAAGTTTTTAATGTAGTTCAGTATTGACGGTGATGAGGTTTGGAATATTAAAATTTTCTTTCGAAGAATTAATTTCATGCAAGAAGAACACCTGCATTTTGCTGGTTGACATTCCTGCAGCCGGATAAAAAGGTGTTGAAGGAACAAAATGCACAAAAGATTATCCATGATTTCCAATTTTTGTTCGTGGGAACCCCTTAGCTGAGCTAACTCCAAGGTTACAAAGAGAATCGACAGCATTCCGCGATATCCATGACGAGCACAAAGTCCTCAGACGTCAGCCGAAATAACACTTGAAATGATAGTGTTGCTGATTTGTCACTGATTGTTAAATGACGGTGAATAGCAGGATTCACTTCTCAACAATATTAATTAAGCTGGTAAAATGGTCAACAATATTCTGTATGTACACGAGATTGGTGTTAACTTTGACTCTGCTAATGTTTCAGCGCCCTCATCTTTCTCAGAGTAGCGTTAATCCGAGACGATGGTCCACAGGCTGGTCATTGTCCAGATTTGGACAATCTTCATTTTTCCTTTTTCGAGCCTAGTGGAATCCAGTGGAGGAAGCACCACTCAAATGAAGAATCTCAGTCGGCCATACCCTTTTATTCAAAACAGCAGATGCTGGTCGATTCTCGCACTCAAGATGATCTACTTTGGAAACTCAGTGCATCCTTGAGCAGTCAGTACTTCGTTTTCCGGCTGCTAGCGTAACAAACAATATCTTAAAAACCGACTTTTATTTAACTTCGATAGAAACCATCAATACTATAAAAAAAAAGTTAGCCGAATAAAACTTTGTACCAACCTCATACTAGCTGAATAATATGGAATATTACTGATTATTGCTAACGAGGTTTAATGAAAGTCAGTTTTTGAGATATCATTAAGAGCTCGATCTTTCTTTCAGGACGCGTGGTTGGCTTATACAGCGACAGATCTCCGCAAAATACCTATGCCTATCTTCTCGCCAAAGCATAGAACGAAAGAACATTACACTAGTACTGTGCTCATACTCAGGTGATTCGGGATAGGTTATATACATGATACTCTATCTAAGGTCGAAAATTCTGATAGGCATCAGCAAAAGCTGTTGGCTTTCTTTTAAAAGTTTCCATTTATGACAAATATAAAAAAAAACTGAGACTAACTTAGATGTATGCTGAAGAAGTTCTTCAACCTGGTTGTTGAATGATCGTCTTAGCTCAACCTCTTTTGCCTTTGCTTGCCTCGAAATGTCATCGATTTTGGACTTCAACTCTATTGATTCATCAAATATCCGTTGATTCTCCTCCTTCAGTAGTCCTTTCTCACGTTCCAGAAGTTCGATTTGACGAGTTTGTGCAGCGAGCTTCTAAATTTCTCATAACTACAATAAATATCCTGCCATTCAATAAAATAAATTGGAAGACGGTCAAGCGATGACACTAATGATGATAAACGCAACGATGGAAGTACAGTTTGATGAGGTAAGCGAAGAGAAGAAGGAAGAAGTGGTACTTTATCATCGGATATATCAGGTCCTTCTCAAATTAATATGCGATTTCAGCCTGCACGTTTAAAGTGGCATGTTCTTGCTCGAAAAAAATTTTACTAATCAAAAAGCCATTGAAATCTATACAATTGCGTCCATTAAAAAAATTTACTTCCATCGGTTGCTCGAAATTCTTGTCTATTGGAAGCGATGATGACACTGAAAGCAGTTTCTGCCTCAGTCTAGTTTCTGAAACATTTCTCACATAAAGAATTGCTGATATATACATATGAAGAACTGTTAGTGGGCGGGCGAGAGGCCTGACGAGTACGGTGGATGAGGCAGAGTTAAATATTCAGCTCGTTCAACTGCTGCAGCGTCAATAAGGCGACTTCTGGTGGCACGTTGAGCTCGAGGATTGGTCCCTTTTTTTTAACCAGTGAAGGGCGCATAAGCTGGAATTTCTTCAACTTGCTGGACGTACTTCCCCGTCGTAATCGTTTCATCTAAAATCAGGAAGCTTTGATGGATCTAACCACTTGTGGATCACCAAACGGTTAGCACGACTTTCTATCGATGCAATTTCGACCTAGGGAAACGTTGCAGAGCTCCATCGCGGTTCAAACACTGAGTAGATCGTCTCCAATTGTCGCAGACGACCCATTTCTTGTCACATGTCGCAATATGGTCGAGAAACAAGTTGTTCTTATTGCACAGAAGAAGCTACAATGAGACCTCAAAACGGCGACTTCGTTAATTGTCATTTTGTTGGTACGACATCCTTGCCTAGGGCTTCTTCGACCTTCCAATTTTCTTTTGACGCTCCAGCAAAGTTGGGATGCGAACACAAAATTCTTCTGAAAGCCCCCGGAAAGTTGCGAGTGTATTTGCTTCCATCAAGGCTTTAATTCATTGTCGTCATTTGAAGAATGACGTCCGTGATTTTCCTCATCTTGAAGATCGAATTTGCTAAAATGAAATTTCTAAAACCAACGCTGCACTATGCATTTGTTAACACTTCCATGCATCTTCTGTTTTGACATCTAAAATTTTAACCTTTAAAACTTCAGAAACCAACATCTCTGTAACCTCAGCATGACCGATCAATACGTATTGTTTCATTGATAAGCTTACGCCAATTGAAATTTATGCAACTAGCGTTTGGACGTCTTCGTCTTCCTCTGAGCCGATGACCTAAGTCGGTGATCCACAGTCGTTCGCACTCCCGATGTTGTGCCTTCGTTGTCATATTGAATTGAATCTTCGGAAGTCAGTCGGATGACTACGAGCCGCGTTAGCTCAACAGTGAAATAATACGTATTAACTGACCGTTAAAATTTGTTAAGAACACAACTTATATTAAGTTTTCTATTTACTGCCTACTACAAATTTCTCGACAGAGTATTATAGGAAATTAACCACAATGATACTGAGATATTTGTAAAAATACGGAGAGCTAGTGTCATTATTACTACTATTGCGCCAAACCGCAGGTGTCTGCGGTGGGGAATGAACGTGCTATTACCCTTTCCAGGGCTAACGCGTTCGCCACCACATCATGCGTGTTCTTCGGTCCTCCTTTCTCTCAGTTACAACTCATATTAAAATTCTATTACAGAGCGCAAGTGCATAAAATGAGCTCTGCAACGATATGTAGTGTTACAACATTGGAAAGAAAAGCTAATGCTAACACACATGCAAGAAAAGTGAAATCACAAGTCGGATATTAATTCGTGAAAGACCTAACAATTTGAAATTGTATCAGTTTGAAAGTAGTTAGTCATATTTACTTCCCTGAAGTTACAACTTCGCAATAAAATCTACTTCAAGTTGGCAATCTTTGGTGGCAACAACAAGGCTAATCCTAATAACATAAGTTTTAACTTACGTAAGCTTAAAAAATATGGATTTAGTACTAGAGTAAAGAATAAATGCAAGGAGAGAGTTCTCGGTGTTAATCAATCAGTGAGGAATGCGCCATACATTCGACTTCATTAAGCATCGTTTAGAGCTTACTGAATGCATATCTGGCCTTTACGACACCTGGTAGCCTACCGATGAATCGAGCCAGTGCTTCTATCCTCCCAGACAAATATGGGACCATTTTGTAGACCCCGGAGAGATGGGGGCTTGGTGAACCATGGGGCGAGGATGGATTCCATGTGTGTGTCGAAGGGCGCCTCCAACCACTGCGCCATACGCGCCCTTAGTACTAGAGCAAGTAAAATATTGATTTTGAGACCTGAGCGATTCCTGTTACATAAAAGTACCTCACAAGGCTCTTTCCGAGTAAAAATCGGACATTTTCCTTTTCCATATCGGACAATAATAAAGTTACGAAGATTCCAACACAATATAGTTTTCATTTCCCAGAGAGAGAGATTCCATTAATATGAATGAAGGTTATGTAGGAAAGGGTTGAACGATTATTGTTCGTGTAAAAGAAAAAGGCGCTAAACGGTAAAGATAAATTTCAGATAAATATTTTACAACTAATATTCAAAGTGAAATTCGAAAGCAGTTCGACTTCCGACAACTCTTCACTGGATTTCTAGCACAAAAGAACTTACCGTTTCCATTTCCAGCTGCCATGACTGACTCTCTTCGGACAGCTGAAGAAATTTCTTCTTCAGCTTCATATAGTTTTCTTGCGTTTTAAGGACGAGATCTCGTTCGATCTAAACAAAACGAGCATTATCGGCCGGCTTGGCGACGACTATGAAAATTGGACTACGGCTACCTCAAGGGCATGGCTTAGTTCGTTGATTTGCACAAGGGGAAGAAGAACTGATGAGTCCCGTCGGTCCATGTGCAGTGAATATTGCAAGATTTTCGTCAGAAGATGAATCTAGTCGGAAACCAACAAGAAGAGTCAGTCTCATTCAAGAGCGTGTTAAATCATAATGACAGAAAGCGGCAGAAAAACCTGTGCTCAGAGGGAAGCAGGTGCAGAGCGATCGATTAGCAGCTGCTAAACATGGAAGCGGCCGAGATTGGGCAGCAGGTAGTCGAGAATGATTTGACTTGAACCCCTCAAAGGATGAATAATCGTGGGTTCGAGTCTGGTTTGAGCTCCAAGTTTTGCAAATATCTCAGCATTACTGTGGTGGTATTTCACATAACACTATGCTGTCGACAAGTCGACCAATAAACATCTAATTTGCCACAACGCCCGCGTGCGTGCCCTATATTCAAACCCCATCCTAACCATCGGGAACGCCAGTAGGTGAAAAAAAGCTCTAAAGCTCTCGGCGTTTATCAATCCATGAGGACCGCCGTGTATTCGACTTCATTAAGTATCGCTGAAGGTGATTGAATGCATATCTTTACAGTGACTATCGGTGACCTACCGATGTATCGAGCCAGTGCTGCTACCCTCCAAGACAAGTCCGGTACCAATTTGTCGACCCACCAGGCGCGAGTCATTGCTTAGGGGCTAGGCCCTGCAACCTGTGCAGTTACCCTGTGACCCACGACGCTGGTTCGGATCTAGCCACGCCTCTTAGTAAGCCCATTTGTCTTTTGACGCCTGGAGTTAGCCATTACCTGTTTCATCATCATCTTGCCATCTCACTTAATCTTCCATCTATTCTTCTTCTTCTATTTGCTTGGGAAGTAATGTTGTTAAATGAATTCTCCGGCTTTTCCCTTATCAACATGTTTAGGTTATCATTAGTCTTTCATGTAGCTATTACTAGTTGTTACTGTATTAACTTTCTGAAATATTTCCACTCGTTACACGCACTCCACGAAATCCACCATTGCCACACCGATTCATGTGTTTAGGCAACGATAATGTAAAGTTCTGTGCTCTTGCTTCATCATAATGCTTATGTTGTCATCAGTTGTCATCTATCTCATGTGTTGGTAATACAGCAGTTGTCTCAAATGCCTACACTGCTCATAAGTGCTCCACTGAGCAAAATCTTCCTGATCGCTGAAAGAACCCGCTATCATTATCACATTCTTGCATTGTGATAATTTAAATCCTGCCAACGGTTTACCGCCTCATTGTGGTTGGGAGGCATTCCTGAATGTCGGACTGCGATATACGGCAGGAGGATTGATCCGCCTGGCATGGCCCAAGCTGAGAAAGAGTCCGGCGTTTCCATTAGGAAGCGCTAGCTGAGAGTACACCAATACCAAAATCCACCACCGTCCTGATATCAAATTAGTCGCGTGGTAGCAAATCTCTCTGTGATCCACAGGAGCTGCGACTGCTTATGGTGGTGAACACTTGGGGCAGACTTTGGCCAGGTTTACCTAGGGATTCCAGATGATCACAATGGCTTAACCAACAAATCTCCGAAAATGGTGATTATGCAGGAGCTCGCATAACTAGTGAGGACTGGTCGTTCAAGTGTCAAGTTCAAATAAGACAATGTAAATTCTTACGATGTCTATCAGATCATCTCTCATGTCCTTATAGTTCTGTTGTATATTGCTGTTAGGCTGTTAGTGTATTCTATTTAGTCAGATTACTACCTACTTCTACTCGCAGTTTGCTGCCCATACATTTCTAGTCTAACTCCATTATCGTGTAAATATTGCGTATATAAACGGCTTATCAGGATCGTCTTTCTATTGACCTCGTCATTGAAATATGAATGCGTCGTTTTCTTGTTCAGCAATAGCGAGGTTTTTATACAGCATACACCTGCCGTAGGGGCAAATTACGCAATTTTGTGCTTAGCATAGACGGTTGTACAAACATTTACGAGCTAACTGACGACGTAGAGGATCCGGTAGTATTTCAAATATCGCTACCGATTTTTCTAAACCTGATCTTCTGAAGCATCGTTTAATAGCTACGCTTAATTCATCGTTAATAGAAGGCAACATAAACGGGACTTTCTTTTGGCCATGTGTTTCGCTTGGACGCTGGGATGGTTCAGAGATCAACCATATGCGACTATAATCACCTGTTCAAATCTTCCTCATTGGAAATCACGTAAAAGTGGTGAGTTTTTGGTGAAAATGTTGAACATGTAATTACCCTAGAGTTTTTCGTCTTTTTGTGCTATTGAAGCATTTGACATAGCAAACTGTATACCAGCATACCCTTCCATGTTCTGAGGAAAGCGATACTGCCAAAACGTCAGCTAGAACTGTTGTATTGTATTGTGTTTTTCTATGGAAGTAAATGTATGCTGTTTAACAACCACGCGACTGCTGAACGAGAAAGCAACGCATTCATAAACGGATTAATTACCCAAGTTTGAGGTGTTCGACATTGTGTCTGCTAATTACAGAAAGCCCAGCGTGGCACAGGCAAAGGCGAGCAGCTAATCCTTTTTCCAGGCTCTTCGCGAAGAACTCTGACCATCGGGTCGATGGTCTTCCTGCAGTGCGTTTGACATCCCGAGGAATCCAGTCACTAACGGCTCTTGCCCATCGGTTATCATTCATACGCATTATGTATCCGGCCCACCTTATCTTCGACTGTTTGGCGTAAAGAACGGCATCATTGATTTTTGATCGTTGGTGCAGGTCGGAACTTCGGATCCCATTCCTTACTTGTGTGAAACGGGATACTCCTATCATCGTGCTTTCGACTGCACGTTCGATAACGCTGAGTGATCTTTCATCCTGCTTATTCAACAACCAGGTTTCTCACGCATACGTTAGGGCAAGAAGAACCGTTGAGTCGAAAAGGTGGCCACGGAGACGGCTGTTCTTTGTTTTTTCACTACATCCTCGATGCTCTTAAAAACCCCCCAAGCCGCTCGTTTCCTTCTGCTCAGCTCTGGAGCTAAGTCGTTCATCATATTGATTTCCCGACTTAGATAGACATAACTGGAGCATTCGGAGATAATCGTTCCGTTGAGCGTGAGTGAGGCAAACGAAACCAATCCATTCTTCGTGAATATCGTTTTCTTGAGATTTAGTCGAAGACCAATCTTTCCACATGCTTTATCAAAGTCCGCAAGCGTACGTTCCGCTTGGCTAATGTCTGGTGTTATAAGAACGATATCATCAGCAAAGCGAAGGTGATGTATCTGTCGACCATCGATTTTCACTCCCATATTATCCCATTCCAATATTCGCATGACGTTCTGGAGGGTGGCTGTAAATAATTTTGGCAAGACTGTGTCGCCATGCCTAACTCCTCTCTTGACGTCAACGTTAATATCGTTGTAGAATGGTGAAATTTTAGCTGTGAAATTTCTGTACAGCTCACGAAGAATCATTACGTAATGAGTAGAGACTCCTTGAGTATCACGAGCTTCCATAACTGCTTCTCTCTCAGTTGAGTCAAAGGCCTTCTCTAAATCGATGAAAGTGAGACAGAGCGGTCTTTTGTACTCTCGAGATACTTCAATCAGCTTTGTCATCGTGTGGATGTAGTCCATCTTACTAAATCCTTTTCGAAGCCCTCCTTGTTCACATAGCAGTCATTCGTCCAGTGTTTTGTCAGTCCTGTTCTTCAGATATTCCCTATCTTTTCGTGTCCGGACCTGGTTCAGCTCGATTTCTCACCGACGAAATGGCATGTAGGACAGGTTTCTCACGCATACGTTAGGGCAAGAAGAACCGTTGAGTCGAAAAGGTGGCCACGGAGACGGCTGTTCTTTGTTTTTTCACTACATCCTCGATGCTCTTAAAAACCCCCCAAGCCGCTCGTTTCCTTCTGCTCAGCTCTGGAGCTAAGTCGTTCATCATATTGATTTCCCGACTTAGATAGACATAACTGGAGCATTCGGAGATAATCGTTCCGTTGAGCGTGAGTGAGGCAAACGAAACCAATCCATTCTTCGTGAATATCGTTTTCTTGAGATTTAGTCGAAGACCAATCTTTCCACATGCTTTATCAAAGTCCGCAAGCGTACGTTCCGCTTGGCTAATGTCTGGTGTTATAAGAACGATATCATCAGCAAAGCGAAGGTGATGTATCTGTCGACCATCGATTTTCACTCCCATATTATCCCATTCCAATATTCGCATGACGTTCTGGAGGGTGGCTGTAAATAATTTTGGCAAGACTGTGTCGCCATGCCTAACTCCTCTCTTGACGTCAACGTTAATATCGTTGTAGAATGGTGAAATTTTAGCTGTGAAATTTCTGTACAGCTCACGAAGAATCATTACGTAATGAGTAGAGACTCCTTGAGTATCACGAGCTTCCATAACTGCTTCTCTCTCAGTTGAGTCAAAGGCCTTCTCTAAATCGATGAAAGTGAGACAGAGCGGTCTTTTGTACTCTCGAGATACTTCAATCAGCTTTGTCATCGTGTGGATGTAGTCCATCTTACTAAATCCTTTTCGAAGCCCTCCTTGTTCACATAGCAGTCATTCGTCCAGTGTTTTGTCAGTCCTGTTCTTCAGATATTCCCTATCTTTTCGTGTCCGGACCTGGTTCAGTTCGATTTCTCACCGACGAAATGGCATGTAGGATTTCAGAAGGAAGAACCGGTGGTACAACATATCCATCCCCTTTTATTTCATAAGACGGGAGATGGACGTGGCTATCGAAGAGATCTGAGTAGTAGTCGTGGATGATTTTCTCCCTTGCCTTTCTGGACGCTGTTGTTGCTCCGTCTGGGTGTCGGAGTGCAATCACCTTGGTCTTGTAATTGGCGAAGCTTCGGCGGGCTTTGCGAATGCTTTTCTCAGCCTCTGCAGCTTCGACCATTACTGCTGCTCTTCTCTCTTTAAGATCTTCTTTTACGGCCTGTCTGCATTGTTTCGCAAGCTCGGACATTAGTTCGCGGTTGACTGCTGCTTGTGCGATTCCACGCTGGCGTATTAGCTCGAGAGTTTCCGGA
This sequence comes from Angiostrongylus cantonensis, assembly GCA_009735665.1. Lineage (NCBI taxonomy): Eukaryota > Metazoa > Nematoda > Chromadorea > Rhabditida > Metastrongylidae > Angiostrongylus > Angiostrongylus cantonensis. The sequence continues at coordinate 488,144 of MQTX01000091.1, forward strand.
GACAGACGTCTCTTGGTGACCTTCGAACTCTCAGCTTTCATGGCGCTAACGTGAGGATGTTCAATGAGCCGATCGTATCCCTTGTCGATGTTGTCGACAACGGCATCTTCCCGAAAGCCGACTAAAGAGTTGAGTAAGTCCCAGTTTGTGGTGGTTCTGGGATTTCGGTTTTTAAACTTAGCGGCTTTTTCTTCTTTAAGAGAAATAAAATCTTGCACGAAGGAGACAATGGTCTGATCCCGTGTAAAATTTTGGGACAACTGCGACAACGGTTGGCCAAAACTTCCTATTTACTATGATGGGTCTATTTCGTTATGGTACTCTCCATTGGGAGATTCCCACGTCCATCGTTGACGGTGAGGCTTCTGGAATTGCGAGTTACCATGGATGGTCTTGGTGATAAACTCAGGTAGCCGCTCACCCTGTTCGTTCCATTCTAATCCGTGGGTCCCAATGTGACGTTCCTCAGACGATCTTCTTGGTCCGATCTTGGCATTGAAATCTCCAATGATGACCCTGAAGAATGTATGGTCTTCTCTGTAGAACCTCTCCAATTCCATGTAGAACGCTTCGACTTCTTCTTAGTCATGATTTGATGTTGGCGCGTAGACGACGAAGATTGTCAAAGCCGGTGTTGATCCACATCTTTTTAATCCTAAACGTCCGATTCGGGTTATTAGTTGCTCTAATGAATCGATGTTCATGGACAAACTCGTGTTGACGTGAACGCCAACACCGCCTACGCCTCTACTGTCGCATGTTACGAGGAACAGTTCTTCTGCAGTTTCATAGACAGCGTTGAATGGGTGGCGTCGTCTCGTCTCGGCCAGGCCGATGACGTCGTACCTTATCATTTTTGCTTGCATGAGCAATTCTTCTACCGAGGACTCGGATACAAGTGTACGTGCATTGTAGGTACAGATCATCACCATAGTTCTTGATTCAGGCAGCTTCCATTGGCCCTGAGATTTTAGCAGCCTCTCCGTACTCGTCGTACCCAACTCTGCGAAAATGGGGGCTCTTTCTGGATCAGGGGAATGTAGGCCGTTTTTTTTTTTACTGTGTTTAGCATATTTGATACCCACGTATAGCTTGCTGGGCTCTGAACGTGGGGGCTGGTTATACTCACAGGTAGCTTGTCAGGCTCTCCCAGAGTGGACCTGGAGCTTATTTGTTGGGCTAAGGCGACTCCTAACCGCTTCCCATATGCTTCCCTGTCACTTGATTGCATGCTTTTGTCCGAATTGACTCGTAGAATACAATCCGCATAAAGCGAGAATGCACTCAGACACGCAGGCATAAATACGCCTAGCAAATACAGAATGTGCCAAATCTGCGCAGCAGAAGCGGGGAGTCCATCCCCTGGATCCAACTGCATCTCAGGGAAGCAAATGTCGCTTTTGCTCCGTGATTAACCTCCTGTCCGCCACCTGGGGATGCGCCACGTAGCCTCGCTACTAACCGGCTCGAGATCCCTCAGATAAGGAAGATCCGTGGAGAAAGAGAAGGCAGGAAAGAAAAAGAAGACTTCAGTAAGTGTAATGATCTGTTAACGAACTTTTTGAAGGACAAAGTATAGAGTTACAAAGTAGTATATCCGCTAGGGATCCGTAGTGAACTGAACTCCATGAACCATCGTAATTTGGGTGCACATTTCGCCCAAACAGTGAATTTAGGTGTTCTACCAGTTTAGCAAATCAGCGTTTTATCTTCCAAAACCACCCTCACACAAACTTGCCGACTTCGAAGGAATGATGGGATGGTTTGCGCCAGATGCTGGATTGAATCATGAACCACAAGTGGATTCTAAGACACCTGTAGCTTAGGTACCGCATGGTATTCGCGCACTGCAAAGAAATTTTTTTAGTTTATCTCTGCCTTAATTTTTTAACTGCTGCTATCTTGACCTTTTCAGGCTCTGAGAAACGCGAAACCCGCTGGAACTTCAGCTGCTGAGAATGGATACTTGGGTGGCCCGTCTTCAATGGTTGTGTGGGCCCCATTATAACCTCCAATTTTTAGGAGATTTACTGATTTAGCCATCGTAGTTCTGTGGAATCCCGAGGTCACTCTGGCCTAAATCTGCCCCAGTTCTTCACCACCACAGGAAGTCGCAGCCCTTGTGGATCAGATCGAAATCTGTCACCATGCGACTAGTTTGATACCAGGGCGGTGGTGGATTCTGGTATTGGCTTACTCTTAACTGGTCTTCCTGATAGAAACGCCAGATTCCTTCTCGGCTTAAGAGACCCTGCTCGTAATGATGATTAATGTATAATAGTAACAGTAAATAGTAGCCTTATATATGCTAATCTAGAAAAAAATCGAGTAATTCCAAATATTAGTTAATGTAAGCTTTATGTTCAGGAACTTCCTAATTTGATTGAATCATTTCTTCATTCTGTGTTATGATAGATGGAAATTCTATACAAACCACCATTAAAGCTGCAACAAAATGCCCTAACTGGCTTGTACTTCCAACTTCAACCAAAAATCACCTCAACCACGAAATTCCCTGTTGGCTAACTCTCTTCGCTGGCGAAAGAAATTTAAAAAACCCTACTTTGTATGTCTGCTCCTTTCATATTTTACACTGATTGATATCGGAAGGGTAACATTTTCCTGGCTACAGCGCCATCAGTTCCAGTAATATGGCCATCAGTATAGTCTTCATTCGGAAACATTGCGGACTAAAGAAACTTGATGAGCTTTGATATTGATATTTGACATTGATAGAGTATCAAAATTCTAAGAGGTCTTTTATTCTAAGCAGCGCTTTTTTCCTAGAAAGCATTCAGGAGCTGCTCGCTGGGTTTTGTCGTGGAAAGTACAGTAGCATGTGCTTATGGCCTAGGACTGCTATCACAGGACTATGGGGGAATCGACTTTACTAGAATTCAACACCATTTGGATGACCGGGAAGCGCGTGTAACGCAGTGGTTAGAGGTGCCTCGATATACATGGGATCGGTCCATACGCGCCAGGCTAACCAAGCCTTCCGTCTTTTCGGGATCGGCAAATTGGCACCAGACTTGTCGGCAAAAAATAGTAGCACCGGCTCGTTACATCGGTGGGCCACAGCGAGTTATTGCAAAAAGGCCAGAAATGCATTCACTGACCTTCAACAATGCTTAATAAAGTCGAATGCATGGCGCATCTCTCAGGTATTAATGAACCGCGAGAGCTCTATCCTTTATCCTTCAGCTCTATTCTTTAGATGACCAGAAATCCGCAAGGTAGAAGTCGATACCACATACAAATCCATTGACTTCGTGGAGTGGTGGGCGCGAGGAAGCAGATCAAATGAAGGAAGTAGTGGCAAATTGAATTTCCTTGGGGTAAGCAGAAAATTATTGGAGTTTTGGCTCTAGCGGTGTACCTAGGATCGACTTTCTATTAACCTCGGCATTGAATTATGAATTTGTCGTTTTCTCTCTCAGCAATCGCGAGGTTGTGAAACAGCATACGTTTACTTCCATACAATAACACACATACAACACAATCATAGCTGACGTTTCGGAAGAATCGCCTTCTTCACAGCCTGGAAGGGTACACCAATATGCAACTTACTGGGTCAACAAACACTTCAACAGCACAAACAGAAAGATGAAAATCTGAGCGATAATTACAAGATCTAAGGCTTCTCGAATAAACCCACCGCTTTTTTCACCTGTCTTCCACCGAGGAAGAACAGCCGCTCAGAGTCGCATATGGCTGACGACGTCAACGATTGATACGAAGGTAAAGGGCGAGATCACGTGTGATCTCGAGGCATTCCTCCCTGCTATTCTTTGTAGGATTTTTGGCATTTGTCCAAAAAGACTTGAGGAGTTTGCGTGTTGGTGTTTTAGTATCCCGTGCGAGGATATCGACTTCCGCTATGCTTTTGTATCCTATGCGTGCCTAGTGGCGTGCCTTGTCTTGCTTTTCGTTTGCCATCTAGGTGATCTTTTATGCGGATACACAAAGGTCTGCCCGTTTCGTCAATATATAAGTGGTCACATCCACACCACTGCCATAGTAATGGAGATATCATAATAGCAGGAAGTGTGTCCTCGCTGGACACCAAGGCCAAACCACCAGTGGATGACTACAGAGTTGCTCCTCGGAGTACAACGATTCTCTGGAGTTGTACAGACGGTGAACAATCAGATCCCCACAGTTTTGGAAGCCACATTATTCGTCATCAGGGATAAAAAAGAAGTCATTCGACATTGATCAATGACAGAGGTATTCGCCATGAATTCGTCTTCAAGGATCGCTGCAGGTGTTTGAATGCATATCTCGCAAATATAACGGCTTGTGGTGGCCGACTAATGTATCAAGTCAGTATTGCTATACTTCCATCAAGCCTAGGACTAATTTGCCGACCCCGGATGGATGGAAGGCTTGGCGGGCCATGGGGGCACGATCAAAACGATTACCATGTGTTGACTGATATATCGTAGATTACTACTCTGCATTGCGCTACTCACGCTTTCGAACATCTTCGTTCGAAATGAAAAACTACTTCCGCCTCAATGAAGCTTCACGTCATAAAAATTATAAATAAATTAGATGGGAATTGTGGCAGTAATGATGTACTTCACTGTCCCCGCTTTCCCAACGACGAAGTGATAATCAGACGGCACGAACGTTGACCAATTCACATCCAAAGAGTATGTCTACGTAAAATGGAAACAAAGTTCAGCATAACAAAGAATACGAGAGAAAGGTGAGACGAAGGAAATGAGTCCTGCGGCAAGCCTACAATGGCACCAGATAGGATGGAACAGACAGGATCATCTAAATCCGACCTGTCAGACTCCTCGACACTTCCCGCCAGCTGTGTGCGGACAGAGACTTTTCAAACACGGGAATCGTACGGTCTGGAACTCCTCGACAGGAATTAGACTTTGCATATGGCTTATTTGTGATATACCGGTGGCACTTGGCCAGTCGGCGGCCCGTTTCCATTGGTAACCCCAGCTGGTTTGATCACACAACCAAAAGAAACGAGTCGCCAACGGGCTAGGTGCTAACGGTATGTCAAAAATAAGCCCGTATCCAAACTCTTCAAACATTTCACGAACATCCGGATATTAATAGAAATTTACCACAATTCCACTAGATCCAGAAATAACAGGACCTCCACCCATCCTTTCGAGCTTCCAGCGTTTTCCAGAATGCGCGTCATAGAAATTGTTCTACGGACGTAACACCATAATTTACGACTATGTTTTCAGAAGAGTCCTATTTTGCGCGATATCTATATCCATAAAATTTCTGGATTACTATCTTTGGTGCTTCATGCTGTGCATAAACTTTAAGAATCTGCGTCTTTTTCCAACCAAATAGAAAGATCATGTTGGAAGAGAGCTCTTCTTCACCATTTTGTTTTTGTAGTTTTTTCTCACGATTAGTCGCTGAGTGTTAAGGCATCCTTCATTTTATACCTGGCTATGAAACTAGTTGGAATCTGGATTTCAGGCAGAAAAATGTCCATACAGGGGTCCCAACGCGAGAAGAAAAGGAAAATGAAAGGCAAGAAAAAAGTGAAAAATGTTTTGGAGAAGAAAGCTAAAGGCTTGAAACTCAATCAAGTAGACAGAAGAAGGATTGGGAAGGTACATTCTCTTAATCGCGTTTTTTTTTCGAAAATTTCCGTTTTCATGTTTTGCGGATCATTGATGATGTGCTTGTTTCTGTCATTTCTCAGTTATCTTACCGTTATATTCACTATTGTACATAAAAGGGCGCGTGTAGCGCAGTGGTCGGAAGGGCCTTGCAATCCACACGGGATCGATCGACGTGCCCCATGCTCACCAAGCCCTTCATCACCCCGGGGTCGATAAATTGGTGCCAGACTTGTCTGGGAGGACAGCAGCACTGGCTCGATACATCGGCAGGCCACCACGAATCATTGTAAAGGCCAGATATGCATTCAATCACCTCCAACGATCCTTAATGAAGTCGAATGCACTGCCCATCCCTAAAGGGCTCGATCAGCGCCGAGAGCTTATCCTTGCTGTGCATATGCTGAGCGTTAGGAGGTTGGGCCACGCACTAGGATTGGATTCCTACTACATTGAATGCTGTGATGTTTTGTTAAGCTTACTTTAGGTTGTTATCAATAGCGTTTAGAAATATTTCCTTTAAGGTTGTACGCATAGAGGTTAGTGGTAATATAGGGAAAAGGTTCCTGCTATCAATAACTCTGTCGTCTTGTCGGCTTTCCCTTCAGTATCTCTTCTTTCACAGTATGAATATCTCTTCTGTGGTTTTATTGGTATTCGCTCGCCAATTTACTTGTATCACTTGTCTTCCCATTAAATGGTTGAGTCACTCGAACAGGGACCAGTTGCCTTCACTCGTCCCTTTACCTGCAGAGTTGCTTGGGTTCTGTTCACACAGACACGAAGAAAATCGTGTTTCCCTTGCACCATCCTTGCGAACGAGTCGAAAGATTGGTTCGTTGGCCTTCCTGCATTGCGTTTGACGTGGTATAGAACAAGTCTTATGGAGCATGTCCAAAGGCACTGAGAGTTTTACCCACTGAGTGTTATTACTCCTCTTCACTAAATCTACATTAATCTTGTGTGTTCCTCAAGCTCCCCAGTTTGCTAGTGCTTCGTCTTGAAAATATCATTTATAGTTCTTATTTAAAATCTAAAATCTAGTACAAACATTCATTTATGGAAATCTATTTCGTTAACTACAAATACGAGACCATGCGTAAATTAGTTTCTACCGTGCTAATTTCTCAGTTCCACCTGAAGGTCGATCTCCGCTGCTGCGCTGTCGATACCGGCTAGTATTCGAGCTTCCTCTTAGCCGATCATTGAACTTCGCTACTATGTTGTTCCGGTTTAGTGTTCACAAGACGTCTAGGTTGACGACGTACTGGTTTAAGGAAATGTCATCAGCTTGGCTTTGTATGCCTTACTTTTGTTCTGAGTAAGAGTGTTCCTCCTTTATCAGGTTTGCATAACCGTGCATATATCAGTTGAGTCAAAGGCTTTCTTGGTTTAGCAAAGTAAGGTATAATGTCATCTCTAGTTGGATGTGTTGTTGGGGCTGATTGGTTTTTCAAATGTTGGGTTCTTACCCGGTTGGAATTGAGTACTGTTTCGTGACATTGAAACGCACTTCCTTGCTTTCTCCACCAGTTAGGTTGCAACGGCGGCTGTGGGTGCTCTTTTCGAGATCATTGTCTTTAACCATATTAGCGACGTTGTTTATGGAGAACTTAGCAAACGAAAACGTAAATTAGTTCCTTACAGCTCTTCACTGTTAGAGCTTTTGGAGGCAGTTGTTTCTTGATGACTTTCAAACTGTTGACTTTTTTAGCGCTGTCGAGAAACTGTTGAATACTTCGGTTATTTTTACCAGTGCTGACAACGAAATCACACCGAGAGCCGAGTTAAAAAGGAACTAGTCCAAATTTGTGCCCAATTTTGTTTATTGGATTGTGAGACTTCTTCCCTTTTGTAGAAAAGTAATCGTGCACGGATACAGAGGTGATCCTACTTCGTGCAGAATTTTGAGATAACAGCGATATCGGTTAGGCAAGACTTCCGTTTTAAAATGAGTGGTCTGTTTCACCATTGAGTGTTTCTGACGATCATCGTTGAAAAGGGGACCTCTGGAGTTGTGAATTAACATCTTCAATTACCCAAGTGCTCATCCTGTTCATTCAACTACTAGATCCCAATGCTCTCCGAAACTCTTCAGACTAATTGCTGGGTAAAATACAACATCCTTGTCCCTGGCTATTACTTGCTTGGATACTTGGACGGTCCGTCTTCACGAGTTGTTCGGACCCCAGCACACATGTCATTCGTTGAGTAACAGAACGAGGTCATAAGTAGTTCGCCGAACTCTGCCGTGGCATTTGTCTATTCCCGTCTAAATTTTTGGGTGGAAACAATGAAGTTCAAAACGTCGATCACCTTACTTAAGTGAGAAGCCTCCGCGACTTTTCGACATCCATGAACACCTTTAAACTACGATGAGACAGTGAACCATTGGGAAAGTGCAACAGTATTGTTAAAAAAGGGGTTTCTTTTTAGATATTCTAAGTTGCTACTTAAAAGATTTTCTATGATGATATCAATAATTGATGAACTGGTAAACCACTTGGGAATTTTCAGTCCTTTCTGAACATCTGTATTGGTAGTTTGAATATATAGGAATTCAAACCAGTCCTCTATTTTTATGAGAACTTACTCTTACCAGCATATTTCCGCATGCATAGGTGAGAGAAGCGGAGACAGGTGTTCTATGGTAAAAGAGACCACGAGCAGTTATGGAAAGTTGAATCACCGCAAATACCTGTTGTTCTTAGCATGTTAATTAGTTCATAACTATTCAACTTTTCTAGCTGAAGGAAAAATTGAAGTTAAAAGCCGAACTTCGCGAGAATGTTAAAGTTGAGCTACAAAAATTACGTCGAGCTGAGGAAGAGAATGACGACACTGCGATGTATGTGCAGTCCTCAGTCGAGAACCATTCCAAAAACGAGAAGTCTGACAAAAGGGTACGTGTTCAGTGTGGAAGCAATGAGTATAAAACCAAATTATGTAGCTTTATTTCGTTTTCAGGTGTCTTTTAGTGGGGACATGGCAAGCGTTAAAGTCTTCGATAAGAATGTGAAGAATCTAGAAATTAAGCCGTCGTCGGCATCTCCAGGAAAAGGTATACTTCGCGCAGTGCCGAAGAATGTGAAATCTTTGGATAAAGGAGAGGTGACCTTTGTATTCTACCATTGTTCAGTATTCTTTTTTGTGAAAAACTAAAGTACTATATAGATCAATGATAGTGGAGAACAGAGTATTACGAAAGGCACTGACCTCGCCACTGATAAAAAAGTTGACAAGAAAACTTTGGACAGAAGTGCTATGGAAACAACGGCTGGGCCCAGAAAGAAGAAAGTGATCCGAGTGGGTTTCGTTTCGTTCAGTTTTAATTGTACTATGTGGAAGTTTATCACGTGTGTTTCTTTCTAGGTGACGAAGAAAGTTAAAGAACAGCTTCTGAGTATGGATAGAAAACAAAGGAAGGCATTCCTCAGGCAGCTTAAGGTGATGTGCAACTTCTATTCATTATTTTTGAATTCAGAGTAATTTTGCACCGTTAGGCTCAGAAAAATCCACATTTCGATCGTGCTATGCAATGTAAACTGCTCTGGGAAAAAATTAGGAGGTATGTTCCCTTGTTCATCACATTGATAATGGAATTTATTGTATTTATGTAGGTATCTTACTTACCTGAATACTTGGATGACCCGTCTTCACTGGTTGTGCGGACCCCCGAGGTTAGCCAGGCCAAAGTCCGCCCCAGGTCGTCATTATCCAGAGAGTCGCCACCCTTGTGGTTTAGAGGGAAATTTGCGACCACGCGACTAGTCTGATACCAGGACGCTGGTGTATCCTGGTATTGCTTTACTCTTAGCTGGCTTCCTGACGGAAATGCAGGTCTCAAATTGGGGGATCTTGGTGGAGGGGTGGTTCCCACCGCTGTACAACGTCTCCCAAAACAGGAACATCCGCCAGACACGATGGGACGTTAAATCATTAGGAGGATTTATTATGTTGGAACTCAGTAATGTCAGGCAATAGCTCTAATTTTGATTTCTATGTTGTAGAATTTTAGAAAGAAGACTTCAAAGCAGGAGAGAGATGAGTGTGTATCCCAACTTTATGGCCTGGTGAAGGTGTGTAATTCATTCAAGTGCTTTACTCGTGTTAGCATTTCATATTGTTCCAGAGGTATTTCTAGGGATACGCGTCCAAGTTAATCTATGCCCACGACACTTGCCGTATTTTTGAATGTTTATTGGCTTTGAAGAGACCCGGAATCACTTCTGCAAGTATGTTTCTTCATTCTTCCTGTGTGGTCCATGTGACAGGTCTTTTTTTCAGTTTTCCTTGAACTTTCTCCCGAACTCGTCCGGATGACCAAAAACAAATATGCACATTATTTCGTATTACGTCTGTTGAAATATGGGTGCGTAAAATGGCAGCTTGCTTTTAAAAGTTTTAACTCTTCTAATTACACATGTAAATGTAAATAGTTCAATTTTTTAGTTCAAAGGAACAAAGGAGTACAATCATCGATGCATTTAGGGGACATGCAGTCTCACTAATGCGAATTGTTTACGCGGCTCAAGTGAGTCTGCTTGGATGCATTCTTTCTGAGCCATGGCTTTCATTTGCTTTATTTAAACATTCTACCCTCCCAACGATTTACCGCCCCATCGTGGCTTTGAGGTGTTCCTAGGTTTCGGACTGCGATATGCAGCGGTTGATTCATCCCCCCATTAATGCGTCCCAGCTGAGAAGGAGTTCCGCATTTCCATTATGGAAGCCTTACTAAGAGTGAACTAGTACCAGTATCCACCACCATCCTGGTATCGAAGTCACATGGTGGTAAATCTCCCTCTGATGCACAAGGGCTGCGACTGCCTCTAGTGGTAACGACCTGGGGCAGACTGGCCAGGTTGTCCTCGGGGCTGTAAGGAGCCACAATGGCTAAACTAGCAAACCTCCAGGGAATGGAAATTGTGCTAGAACCCGCACAACCAATGAAGATGGGCCATCCAAGTATCCAAGTAAGTAAATATTCTAGAAATCTTAATTTAGGTTCTGGAAACAATATATAATGAGTATGCGAACGCACAACAGCGTTTCGATATAATTTCGGAGTTTTATGGAAGGGAGTTCGTGATGTTTCGGGTTAGTTGTTCACTCAGATTTGTATCGTTGAGACGTTTCTAAACTGTATACTAAATAAAGTCGGACAAACCTCGCACGTTGGACGAAATCGTAGCCGAGGAACCTGCCAAGAAAAAACTTATTGTTCGACATCTTGAGGAGCAGATTTTTGCACTTGTTGAAAAGTAGGTAGTGTTGCATTTTAAGATGATTTTAAAATGGAATTTCTATGTTTTATATTTTGCCTTTCTACTTTTGCAGGACAACAATACGTCTCTCTCTGTATCATCGACTTCTGAAAGACTTTGCAACTCATTGCGATTCAGATCAACTAACAAACCTGATCGATTCATTGAAGGATAGAATTCCCGAATTGGTTCATACTTCAGATGGCTCATACGTTGCTATGAAATGTGTTTGGAATGCTAACGTAAAAGATAGAAAGGTCAGCTACAGAACGAGACCCTTCATGTAGTTTCCTTTGCTGTTTTATTCTTTAATTCTGATTTCGTTCCAGTTAATAGTAAAAAACTTCAAAGACCTCGTTGTGAAGACGGCAATGGAACACTATGGACACAGAGTTTTGCTAGCAATTTTTGACACTGTAGACGATACAGTGCTTGTAAATAAGTACATTACAGTTGTAAGTTTCCCGCTCCATGCATTTTTTTGTGTTTGGAATATTGATTTGTAGTCTAGACGTGAGACCACGTCTGTTTGTTTCACAATACTTAACTTTTATTCACTGACTGTGTGATTCACTTCCCCATTGTTTAGGAACTCGGTCATGAGATTAAGAAGGTAATTTTGGATAGTTGGGGTGAGAAGGTGATTCATTATCTTGTTCACCCTCGAGATGGACGAGGAATGCCACGAGAAGAGATTGAGCTTCTAAGTGAGGTGGTGAATTTTTCTACATTGTCCACTTTTTAAAACTTTTGTTGGAATTCACATCACAGTTGGATGGTAGTTATTTTATTTGTAGAACCGATTGAGACGTTTTTCAAAATGGTATAGATTTTCATAAGGTAACATCGCCACGACCACATCAAAGGCCGCGTGGAGCGTTCCCAGACAGTGGATGAAGGGTGTCCTTTACATGGTTGATTTATGGTACGGATTCCCTATTTCTACTGAACGGAATAAAATTCACCTTGTAATCAGACATCATTCATGTGTCATATGTCCGGTGCATGTTCAACTTCGATTTGTCAAAACATTGAAGGAAAGTCACTGTGAAATGCGTAGGATGTGGTTTAAAGTCAAAGCGAAGAAACGAGCTACTCAATTATATTTCTTCACAGAAACAACAGAAATGAGGAAAATAGAAGCGACTTCGTTACCTCACTTTGAGTGATCTTCTGATACGGCAGCGTTGATTAGGCTATGGAGAGGTTGTGGAAGTGTCAGGTCGCTCTACACAGCTTGTGTATAGGAGAAATATATTGCTTACAGTTTGCTTTAGCATCAGAGTACTTTATTTAACGAGCTGGTGTTGTAAACTGAGAAGCTAGGATACCTTCTATAAGGTTACCATAGGCAATTTCAACACCAAGATTAGCACGAAGAGAACATTCGAAGAATACGTCAGGACGACGTTAAGACTCATGGTGAACAGGGTGAGAAACTGTATTGGTTCATAACGACAACGAAGGCAGTTCATGGAAACTCAAATTATGAGTCTTCCAGTTAGCGATATTAAGGAACAGTAACGGCTGGTGTCTCTGACTCTTGGTTATCGAATTGATTAAAACTCAGTATGACACCCTTCACCTCATTAGTATGGGTCATATTATCTTCATCATCTTGGTAGTCCATTCAAAAACTGTTCCTGCTTTTTATCTCCTGTGGCGTAGCGCTCAGATTTCTAAGGTGCCCGTTGAGGTTGGGAGTATTGTAGCGTCAGAATGGTGTACATAGAGACGTCCTATGTTCTTCATCACTGCACCTCCTTAACAATTTATATAAGTTTATTAAGGAGGATATTTCCTCTTAGCTTTTGTGCTTAATCATTCACTGTATTGAATCATGTTGATTTCTTGATCCAGATACGTATGGCTATACGATTCAAAGAGTTTCGATCTGCTAGGCGTGACTGATGTAAAAAAGGATATATTCAACATGAATTGATTTTTATTCATGCGGTGCAGCAACTTTAGACATCAAATCAGCATATCTTACTTGCTTAGATACTTGGATGGCTTGGTTGTGCGAGCTCCAGCATAGTTTCCGTTCTCCTGAGATTCGCTAGTTTTGCTATAATGGTTCCCTGGAGTCTCGAGGACAACCTGGCCAAAGTTTGCCCCAGGTCGTCACAACCAAAAGCAGTCGTAGCCATTGTGGATCAAAGGGAAATTTGCCACCATGCGACTAGTTTGTTAGCAGCACGGTTGTAGATCCTGGTATTGCTTTATTGTTAGCTGGGCTTCCTGATAGAAAGGCTGTGGGGAACGGCAGGGTTGGAGAGCAGAGTGAATCCCGCCGCTGTACATCGCAGCCCAAAACCCAGAAACACCGCCCAGCCATGATGCGGCAGTAAACCGTTGGGAGGAATTAGTATATCTCATTTTTTAATTGAGCCAAAAACCATTAGAAGGTACAGATCTTTGCCAAAACGAAATCGTAGCAATAACAAAACAAGGGGTATAATTCTATGCCATCGCCGTTTACACCTCTTTTACCTAGTTTTCAACATGGATTTTTCCAGAACGGCTATTAGTAATTTTGTGGGGTAATATCGCTCTGACCTCCCATCGGTTTACCACCCTCATGATGGATTGGAGGTGTTCCTGGATGTCGGATTGCAATGTACAGCGAAGAATTCATCCCACCGGCAAGGTCTCCCAAGCTGAGAAAGGGTCCGATGTTTCCATCAGGAAGCCCAGCTATGGGTAAACCAATACCAGGATCCACCACCGTCCTGGTATCAGACTAGTCGCACGGCAAATCTCCTTCTGATCCACAAGGGCGGCGACTACCTGTGGTGGTGACGACATGGGGCAGACTTTGGCCACACTGGTCTCGGGACTCCATGGAACCACAATGGCTTAACCTGCAAATCTCAGAACGATGAAGATTATGCTGGGACCCTCAAAACCAATGAGGTTGGGCCATTCAAATATCAGGTGTGTGATATCGCTTTGTAGGATTCCTGTCTTTGCACCTGCGACAATGTCGTTGAAGAATAGATGTTAGGTTGTGTAGCTAGTGAGGGGTTTTTTCGTATTGATAAGGGTTACCGTAAACGTGCTGGGAATGCATATCTGGCCTATATAATGGTATGCGGTGCCATACTGATACATCGAACCAGTGACACTATCCTCCTAGCCAAGTCGATTACCAATTTGCTGATTCCGGAGGGATGGAGAGCTTGGTGGACCTTGAGCGCTGGATTCGATCCCACGAGTATTGCAAGGCGCCTTCGAACACTGCGCTACGCACGCATTTGTTTGCAATAATACATTAAATTTCTTTGTTGTAAATGTAGTTTCTTTTCGAAACCTTTTCCAATGTCATGTAAGTCTCCGAGCTACGGTGTGTTCGGGAGCTAGGAGCAGCTTTTTGAGATCTTCTAGCCGTAACCTTGTCGTTATCGGGTTCGTTATGTTTTTTCGCCATCACAATTTTTAATCAGGAAGAATCAGAGTCAAAAGTAAATGGACGGTTAATAACAATATACAACATTGTTGCAGATAAACAGGCTGTACTCAGTATCAGTGAAAATAAAGCCGTCCCTACTGCGCTGTTGTCACTTAAACCTTTTCACAATTATGCGCATTGACTTAGATGTGTCCACCGCTGCACGTTTCGGACCGTACATATTGATTTGAATGAGTCTGCTTTTTCCTGCCCTATTTTGCTGCACAGAGCTTCTTTTCCAGACTTTTTTTAGTCAATGTATCTATTCTTATTCTGCACCGACATCATCTGATCATCAACTTCACGCATGCTCATACGTCCTCGGAACATAGCTGCAACAGTAAGGTACCGTCCGTGGCGCGGATCGCAAGCGCATCTATTCTTAATCCGCTCTACTGTCAAGAAGCCACTCTCGGATGGTGGAGTGGAATCGCTGGATGTAAAAGAAAAAAACACGAAAGAGACGCAGAAGTTACTTCAGACATCGTAGAAAATCGTACTATTGTGATTGGGTGATGAACCACCCTTTTTCCATAAGAGTTAAAGAACACAGGAGAGGCGTCCAAGAGCATGGGAAGATAAGAACGTACACAGAAGAACATAGCGAGTATGGAGAAATTAGGAAGACGCGGAAAATTTGTGGAAGAGCCGACTAATACGACTACAACCTCAAGAAAGTGGTATGTTTTGTTTTTTGACAGGGCTCACAGACCGCACATTTTGATCTCAGTGCGCGTTCCGTTCGGGCCCCAATTACAGTCGGTCTTATGGAGCTGCCAAGCGAAATTGGCAGCGATCTTGAAAGAGCTAATAACATGCTGTTCGTTGAAAGTGTAAAGTGTTTGATTGTCTTTCGGTTGCCTCACTGCAGTTCTACAAGCCACATGTGTTTTCAATACTGAAATCACCTTTGAAACCATTGAGATATAGAAACAGGTGCGTATTTCGGGGAAATTGATCGTCGTAATGGAGTTGTTTCCTGCGATTTGTTCCTGGCATTCTTCTTTTCGCAACTTTTTTCGGTTTTTTAACCTTTCATCCATTATTTATGTTCCAGGGTGATTTAAATCCCTTCAGTAAGAAAGAAAAAAAGGACCGTTATGCGGAGCTGTATGGGAAAATATGTGATCCACTATACACTTATCTTTCTGCGAATATGGAATATCTGATTTTTGAGAGTAATAGGTCGAAATTCATCGCTGCTTGTTTGGAGAACACAAGTGAGTTATACAGACTTTTTTAAGTAAATTTCTTAGTACTGTTTTTCCGCTTTAATCTTGAATGGGACGTTTTCAGGTACTTATGACTTATTCGACAGACAAGTACCGGTCGAGATGCGTAAGAAATGTAACGGAGCTCTTGTTGAAATAGCGAAACAGGTCTTTCTCGTAATATAGGTTTTTTAAACGTCTTGTTTCTGCGAAAATTTATATGTTCAGGAGTTCATTCCGATGGATAGTCGACGCCTTCATCTTATAGAGCACCCTGCTGGTCATTTTGTTTTAATGGCTGTACTGAGGTATGTTAAAGACAGTCATTTGTAGCACGGTGAAATTAGATAGCTTTCGTGCGCACAAGGCTTAATAGAAAGGATAAATCTCTCGGGATCGATCAAATCCTGAGGGATGCGCCATGCATTAGAATTTATTAAACATCCTTGGAGGTGATTGAACGCGTATCTAGCCTTTTCAATGATTCGTGGTGGCCTACCGATGTATCGAACCAATGCTGCTGCCCTCCCAAACAAATCTGGTACCAATTTGGTGACCCCGAATGGATGGAACGCTTGTTGAGCCAGGGGCGGGGAAGCGATCCCATGTGTATTGCAGGGCGCTTCCGACCACTGTGCCACGTGCGCCCTTCGAGCACAAGACTTACAGTTCTCTAAATATCATCCAGTTAAGTTCCTTCTCGGTAATATTGTTCCTCGCTGCTCTAGGAAACCTAAAATGTTGATTTTTTTTTGTCAGATCTCATATATGCATAGTTCGAGCCAAACAGATTTAACTCCCTAGGAAGAACTGTGAATTTAAAAGTGTGTGTTGATGCGTGCCATTGGCATTAATCAACGTTATGAACTTATCCTTTGTTCGTATTAGGTGCGATAAATTTTTGCCGGAGGACCAGCGTCTTTCCGTTGCAATTGTGAATAACCTGACTAAGGAAGAACTAGGTTCGTGGATAGCTTGTAACAAAGTAAGTACAGGTTTCATGTCCTTTCTGCGTTTCAAATAGTTACCAAATGCGAGCTTTCAGGGTTGTCACGTATTATTAAAAATGCTGCATTGTGGATCAAATGTGGTCCGAGAGAAAATAAAACGGGCTTTGAACATGAATCAATTGAAGGAATACACTTTTCAAGGTGCGGTGTTACTGGTTGAGGAACTCGAAAAAGGTTAGAAATTTGGATACATTTTTCTTCCGGTCTGCCCATCGGATTTGTTGCTTCCATTCCTGTCTTTGTTTTTGTTTTTGTTGTTGTTGTTGTTTGATTATGACTGTCGGTTTTTCCGTTAAGATTATTCTTATCTGACTAATAAATGAGTAAAACTAAGATGGATGTCTGATTGATTCCTGTCGCCTTCAAGTTTTTGTTGGTAATTATTATACGGACTGTGCGTTGATTATGAGTTCAGCAGAGTAGGTGATGTTCAACTGATGTATTTTACTGTTGCAAATGTTTAAAGTTATATATGGTGAATTAATATGTTAATAAATTGTATTCTACGAATCAATTCGGCCAGAAGCCTGCAACAATCAAGTGACAGGGAAGTATATGGGAGGCGGTTAAGAGTCGCCTCCAACAAATGAGCTCCATGTCCACTCTGGGAGAGCCTGGCAAGCTATCCGTGAGTATAACCAACCCCCACGTTCAGAGCCCAGCAAGCTATAGGTGGGTATCAATTTAGTCGGCTGTCGGGAAGATGCCGTTGTCGACAACATCGATGAGGAATACAATCGTCTCATTGAACATCTTCACGTTAGCGCCATGAAAGCTGAGAGTTCGAAGGTCACCAAGAGACGTCTGTGCGTCCAGAAAGGCAGTGGAGAAAATCATCTACGACTACTACTCAGATCTCTTCGATAGCCACGTCCATCTCCCGTCTTATGAAATAAAAGAGGATGGATATGTTGTACCACCGGTTCTTCCTTCCGAAATCCTACATGCCATTTCGTCGGTGAGAAATCGAGCTGAACCAGGTCCGGACACGAAAAGATAGGGAATATCTGAAGAACAGGACTGACAAAACACTGGACGAATGACTGCTATGTGAACAAGGAGGGCTTCGAAAAGGATTTAGTAAGATGATAGACTACATCCACACGATGACAAAGCTGATTGAAGTATCTCGAGAGTACAAAAGACCGCTCTATCTCACTTTCATCGACTTATAGATGGCCTTTGGTTCAATTGAGATAGAAGCAGTCATGGAAGCCCTTGGTAGTCAAGGAGTCCCTACTTAGTACACAAAGATTCTTCGTGAGCTGCACAAAAATTTCACAACCAAGGTTTCACTATTCTACACCGACATTAACGTTGACGTCAAAAGAGGAGTTAGGCTAGGCGATACAATCTCGCCAAAATTATTTACAGCCACCCTCCAGAACGTCATGCGAATATTGGAATGGGCCAATATGGGAGTGAAAATCGATGGTCGGCAGATACATCACCTTCGCTTTGCTGATGATGTCGTTCTTATAACACCAGACATTCGCCAAGCGGAACATAAACTTGCGGACTTTGACAAAGCGTGTGGAAAGATTGGTCTTCGACTAAATCTAAAGAAAACGATGTTCATGAAGAATGGATTGGTTTCGTTTGCCTCACTCACGCTCAACGGAACGAATATCTCCGAATGCTCCAGTTATGTCTATCTAAGTCGGGAAATCAATATGATGAACGACTTAGCTCCAGAGCTGAGCAGAAGGACACGAGCGGCTTGGCAGCCTTTCAAGAGCATCGAGGATGTAGTGAAGAGAACGAAGAACACCCGACTCCGTGCCCACCTTTTCGGCTCAACGGTTCTTCCTGCCCTAACGTATGCGTCAGAAACCTGGTCGCTACGCAAGCAGGATGAAAGATCACTCAGCGTTATCGAACGCGCAGTCGAAAGGGCGATGCTAGGAGTATCCCGTTTCACACAAGTAAGGGATGGGATCCGAAGCTCCGACCTACGTCAACGATCGAAAATCAAAGGTGCGTTTCTATACGCCAAACAGTCGAAGATAAGGTGGGCCGGACACGCTGATGCGTATGAATGATAACCGGTGGACAAGAGCTGTTAGTGACTGGATTCCTCGGGATGTTAAACGTACTGCAGGAAGAACACCGACCCGATGGTCAGAGATCTTCACGAAAAGCCTAGAAGAAAGATATGATGCTCGACGCGTTCCTAAAGCGAGGAGAACCCACTGGGCTATTCTTGTACGCGACAGGGAAAAATAGAGGATTTACTGGCGCCCGCGCGAGTCACTCGACGTTCAACGGGACTACAGGTGATACAGGTGATGACTTGCTGTGAACCTTTTTCGTTAGTATTGAGTCGGACTACTACAGCCAGTATGATATGATATTATATGTGATGTGCCAGAGTTTATCCCGATAGTGGATATGGTGTAGTGTAAAGAATTGCAACTGCATATAGACGGTATCTTGTTCGTTCCTACGCTGATATGGCGGATTTACCCACCCGGATGATGTTGGTGAATTTTTGTGAACTTCAAACCTATTCAAACGATCTGTCGGGCATTAACCATTCAGTCGTGAATTGAACATGGTTGTGAAGGAGAATCTAATGAAATTGTTGGTCTGGTAGTCCAGCTGTTACAAGTGGATGCTTTCGCCAATGAAAAGAAATTAATGGAGACCCCATCTGTTATACTGCATTGAAAGGACGTCAATATCCTTAAATGGAAATCTGGCATGGAGGGTTGAGAGGAAGAAGTGTAGGGCATATGTCATTGTGGTAGTATTTTTGTGGTGGTTTCGATCAGTTGATGCAGCAAATGATTATGGAGTTTCTGGATCGACCAATTCGGCTGACGTCTTCTAGAACTTGGTTTACTTACGTCTAGTTTTCCGCTAGTTATTGATCGCTTGTGTATCTGCTCCAACGAATGTATTCATGTATTTCACACTGCTCCAACATCGTTCTTGTTTAGGGATGGTTGTTGGTAGCACCGTTAGGGTCAAAACTGGTTAAGAGAAGGGCAAAGCAAGAGCATCGATAGTGCGGTATGTAACACCTAAGCTTCCGGAAAGGGTAATCGAGGTTGCGAAGTTCATCTGGTGTTCCGAGTCTTACTTATACCTCAGCGTCATTGCTGTTGTATTTCACATGTCGAGATTGTTCATTAACGGTTTCATGTCGATTGACAAAGTCTTTACCGGTGGTTCTCACTTCTTCATGCCCAAGTATGAATTCGTAAGTAGAAAATCCCATGCAGAATTCATGTTTACAACGAGTAATCGGATTTGCCTTTAGCGTTTAGGTTTTTTATTTGAACACTTAAACAGAAATGGAAATGGAAATGCAGATATTAAAATAGAAGTGTTGAGTAACGCCTGTTCTTTCAGACAGTGTTTAAAATGAACATAATGGCTTAGAACTTTCCTTGATAGCAAAGGGTCAATTATTAACCCCGCATAAATTGCAATGAAGATTTCGAATAACGCTGAGGTGTGTGGAGAATTGGGCATGGCAGTTCCCAACAAAGACGTGAGCGTGGGAACCGGTTCCACACGTGCTTCGAAGCTCTTCGCTACCGATGATCAATTATGCATCATCTAACTACCTCAATAGAAAGGCAGTAGTATGAGATATTGGAAACATCACAAGACGTCATCCTCGCACAGAGAGTCCCATCAACAGTTATCTACAGTCTTATTTTAACTCTCCGCACCCATCTTTCTCATGTTTTGTCGTCCATTAAATAATTTATGTATTCTCAACAAATTATTCTTTTTCTGGTCCTCTAGCACTGGAGAAAGTCGTACTCCTCTCCTTCCTGACAGAGGTAACCAAAACTCGGTCAGTCCCAATTAAGCTGAGAATATGAAGATGTGCAAGTTTCTGAATCCATATCGCACGGCTGTTTTCTACAAATCATTGCCAAAGAACTTCAGTAGGAGTACAAAAGATCGGAAGTGCTCTGGATTGGAAGGCTGAAATTAAAATGAGTTGTGCCTAGAAAACCGCAAATAAAAAATCCATCTTATTTGCAAAGAATGTATCTTTCTGGGATCCTTATGGAGAGTTCCGCAAAAGGTCTGCTACTGAGCTGTATCACGCTGTACCCATTATGTCCTGATGTTCTTATGGCATTTTAAAATTAAAGAAACTTTTTAAAGAATCTAAAGAAAATTAAAAAGATCGAATGGTATTCCACTTACATGTCACAGTGCAATTCTGAACAGATTCTATCACAACTGGTACTGCCTACTTGCAAAAATTAAAGAATCCACTAGGAATCTAAGATTGCTTCGTTCTGACGAGGGTATTACGGTACGACAAAAAGTGCTGCGTATAGACGACATCTGGGTGAAACCTCTTGGTGATAGGTACTACATTGTGGTAAGGTGTGTTGGCTGATTCGTCTTCTTTCGTAAGCATGAAACAATATGCAAATGGGTTCTGATAATTCGTCTCCTTTTTTTCATGGTGGGCAACGTGGTGAACTCATGAATAGTCACTCTACAACGGAATAAATTAGAAAATGTGATGCTTAGTCATAACAGTTGATTCCCAGCCGCATTCCATATGTGCTACAACCATTTATTTCCAGATTTAACCTAATTGGGATTTGGGCTAAATTTCTTCACAACCAGAAGCATATCTATCCAGGTAGTTATGAATAGGCTTAGGAGTATCTAGAATATATAAGTCAATCTGGCGCAGGAAGACCATTGGGTAAAGATCTATCCGCCTCCAAGAGCACTTACATGGTGTTCTATAGTCCATTTTTTAATCCCTTATTTGGGGATACCTAATTCTCGCGCACGCCATATGGCCATATGGCCGACGAAACAGCTCGAAGTCTCTCAAATGAAAAAAAGAGTAGTAGCACTATTACTCTAAAAATAACGACTTGCCACTTGTGATAATAATTATAATAATGTTAACGACAATAGTAATTAAGTAGCAGCAGAAATAAAGAAACAAGTATAACTACAATGATAATGCTGAAAAGAGCGTGAAACAAGAGTTACATCTGAGGTCGTTAAGATTTTAGAGGCTCGTCAAGCATTTTATTAGCACGACACTCGCTGAATATTTCCTTAAACCGTCGCTCCTAGGATTTCTGCGGAAACCAGGGTACTCGTAGCATCGATTAGTAACTATAGAAGGTCTCTACACTAAGTAGACGTTCGTATTTTTATCATTATGCGATAATAATCATTTTGAAAGAGGCCTTAAGCTTGTGTAATCCCTTTTTCCGCAAGAAGAGTGTGTTATCTGTTCTTATGATCTCATCGCACTTTCCCACACACAAAATTGGCAAGAAGTAGTATAAGAATCCTCTTCATTCATCGTCAATTAGTTCGTAACCGCCTGTATCACCGTCTGTGTGGAACAGAGAATTGGGTAACCTTATGGCAGGGGCTGTGATAGGGTGAATTAAAGTATGGTATGCCCGATCTCTTGTAATGCTTGCCGAGATGAATACTTTGGCGAAATGGGCAAAACATTATGTATCCGTATAAATGAACACCTAGATGGTAAACGAAAAACAAGGAAAAAACCCCACTAAGGACGTAAGGGATACGAAAGCATACCGGAGGCCAATTTGATATAGACGTCACTATCCTCGCATAGGAAGCCAAACGACAGCGCGCAAACTTCTTGAGGCTTTTTGAATAAATGCCAGAGACCCTAGAATAAATAGCAAGGAGGAATGCCCAGCAATTAAAAGTAATCTAGCCCCGTATCTTCGGATCCACTTTTGATGTGAGATTGACACACTTATCAACCATACGCGATTCTAAGCAGCTGTTCAAACTATGGGTTTTTCGAGAAGCTTCTAGTTATGTGATTATCATTCAGGTTTTCATCTTTCTGTTTGTGCTATTGAAGCGTTTGGCATAATAAGTTGCATATCAGTATAGTCTTCTGGGCTCTGAAGAAGACGATACAGCCGAAATAATACCTTCTGCTTGCTCAAAAAGAATATAGAAAATTATTTGATCAATGCTGAGGTTAGTAGAAAGTTGATCGTGGGAACTAAACAGCTTATTTATGTGAGATTCACCTTGTTACATAGTCTACAAGCGGTCGATGGAATGAACATGCGCAGGATTGGCTGTAACCACGAGAATCAGTGTTTCTCTGGCAGAATCCGTGTCGCAGATAAGTAAACTTCTCTCTGATTTACAAAGGATGGCAAATACCTTTGGTGACGACCTAGGAACTCCCTAGCGCGGTTTTCAAAAGTTTTTAGAGAAAACTGTACTGGACCAGTATCCAGTATGACGCTGAGAGGAGAAGTCCGTGTTTATTCTAATTGCAACTGGGCCCACATATGAACTTGTCGATTTCTATGCATGGCGAATGCTAGGGGACAGAATGAATAAAAGTACTAGGAGTCGTACTACATTTGAAGACGGGCCATCTAGGTATCTAAGTATAAATATGGTACTGAACTCGTCATGGACTTGATGTATTACTTAAGATCTGCCTTATAGTCGTTTATCGTAGTAGTTTTGAATGTCGTCTAGAAAGTTCCATGAGATGCGGCGATCAATCCAGAAAAAAAAAATGAGCAGGCATGATTAATCTTAGTCTATAGGAGGACGATCCTCACAAATGCGCGTCTGACGCTGACGCGGACTATTTTAGAAAGAGTAATATTATCCAACACACATCCCCTCCATTGAACATGATCAAGCTCTTTAAAAATAATGAAGCGAGGCTGGGACTATCGCCTATATCGGATTTTAATATTTTTATACTCCGAAGTCTGACGAGAAAACTTTCAATAAGACTTGTAAGACTTCAAGCTAGTGTGAACAGATAGCGTCCTTCAATATTGCCTAATGGGTATTTTCTCGATCTTTGTCAAACACCAAGAATAACTGCAAATTGTCGTTGATTACAATCGGACGAATCGATAGCAATCGTCGATACTAAAAGACGTAAGGTCAACCTATTCAATAAGACCGTCAACCTGTTCAATAAGACCGCAGGCCTTTGTCATATCCTGGAGTTGTCACATCTCGAACATCCGAGATTAACACTCGATCTAAACATAAATTGCATTTGTGAGCATATACATGTATACGTATGTATATATACTCATATATGCATATATATATATATATATACATGTATGCATATATATATAAAGTTTGTATTGGTACGAGACTATACAAATATACATGAGATCGAATCACCGCACTCCAGGTTCACTAAACCCTCCATCCTCCGGGGAAGCCAAATTGGTACTAGGGTTGTCTAAGAGGATATCAGCACTGGCTCGAAACATCGGTAGGTCACGGCGATTCGATGTATAGGGCAGATATGCATTCAATCAACTGTAACGAAGCTTAATGAAGTTGAATCCATGGCGCATCCCTCAGGGATTGATCAACGCCGAGAGCTTTATCCTTTCTTTTTTTTTTACTTAATTGGAAGTTAGCTGACGTCAGTTTGGTCAGTTCCTTTTCTCATAGGAGATTTTGCATCATCACAAGCAGTTGCCATCATTTGTGTTCTGAGTGCGATTATCCTATTGCAACACCGAAACGTGGCCTTGTGCATAGTGAACCACATCACTGTCATTGTACAACTATCTGCTCTCAGGTTTGAACTGGTGGTCAAGATAATTATACCTAAGTATTACGTCGTCGTCATTCACGGATTGTTCACGATAGAAATCACCTGTCTTCTGTTATGATATGATATGTTATGAATAATGAAACACAGCTACCCGGTGCCGTTTAATTTCGGCCTTGAGTTTTCAGTCTTATAGGAAATAAATGTAATATATTCATGGCATATTCTAGATTCATATTCTCTCATTGTGTTTCATTTTCGAATGACAAATTCCGCTCCGACAGAAATGGCGTCACTCCAGAGATGTTCTGGTCTACACTCTCTTCATCTCAATCCTTCCTTTCAACATCGATTCGTTTAACGGTCTTGCTTAGCTTCTAGAAGTCTCATTGATATTGTTGTTGAACAATTTAAGGAACCGGAACTGCCCATGTGGACTAACGATCGTTGCTCAGATGGAAACCAAAGGTCGGTAGGTTAAACACTGTACACCTCAAGCGCGGTCTCTGAATGAAAGTGCCTACAACAACATTGTGAACAATTTTGAGAAAATAGATACTTTATAGTAGAAGGAAGAGCGATAAGGGTTATAAGTAGCAATGACTGATTCAGACGAACATTTCGTTCGTTGGTTTCGATGTAGTAAAGGAACACTCAATCATAACCTACCTGGTGAACCATACAGTCGAAATTCTCATGAATGCTTCGCTTTCTTCCTTTGCTATTAGGTCTGGTACTGATCAACTAGTGATTATCAAGCATAATGGCGATGGTGGCAATGATACAGTGATTTTCAATAGAGTTTAACTCCGTACTTTCATCTTTTCTGGTTTTACTTCATTTTCTTCATCGTGGGTAAATGGTTATGTCTCAAATTCGTTTTTCCCCTTTATCGGCTTTTTCTGCATACAGAATCCTTTCTAGAATTTAACATTTAATACGATCCTCTCTCTCCATAGTGTCGGCAAATCACTCAGATAAGGAATGAGTGACTTCTTTTTTTTCTTTCGACTCTCTTCTTTTCAGAGGCTAGTAGTTAATAAACAGTACCTATACCACCTGTGATTGCATCGATCACTGTCTGACTTGATCAGTCACCAGTAATAAATTTGTTCATTCGTATTCGTCGCATGACAGAGTTGGCCTGTGGGTTCTTCTCACTAGACTACACGAATAGGGTCACTCTATATATATGAGACGCTCTACCTGTTTTTGCGAGAGCTGGCACACCGTGTCCTTGTCATTATGGTTAAACATGCACATTTGTAGCCTCTTTGTTGTATGCAACTCCAAACATCCTCGCACACATACTTTCCACTCAGTTGAAGGCTTTTGGCAGAATCATAGTAGAGCATACAACCCACATACGTGTAATACACTTATGTAAATATGTGAATGTTATTAGGAGTATACGGAATGCATGAGTTAATCCGAGGAAGTAGAATCACCAGATTAAATTATATCTTTCATATTATGGGAACAACAATATGAATCTATTTGCGTCTCAGAGATGTACGTGGTCATTTTCGCGCTGTGGTCTTCAACCACCTGCCATTTGGCGACATGCCTCATGACCTCACGAGCTCGAGATTCCTGACATTAAAGAGATATATGGTTAACGGCTTTACGTAGGAATAAAGTTACAGTGAGACTTTACTAACATTATAAATCCTTGGTGTTATTTTGTGATTTTCGTTCATTTAGAAAGTTTTATTACCAAGCATAATACGAATTCTACAAAATATGAATGAATCTTAAATGCAATCATTTTAGGAGCACCAGATAAAACCAAAAAAAAACAGTTTATGAGGTTCATCTTTCCTTAACTGAGAAAAAAACATTTTGAAATTGCACTTTGTATGTAGCTTCTCCATGAATGCCCACGGTCCAGAAAAGAATCCTCTGTTACATAATCAGTTCTGCTGGCATGACAAACACTAAGATGGGGAACAACACTTTTGCCCAAAACAACAGTTTTGTAATAGTATCCAGGATCGACTTTCTATTAACCCCGGCATTGAATTATGAATTTGTCGTTTTCTCTCTCAGCAATCGCGAGGTTGTGAAACAGCATACGTTTACTTCCATAGAAAAACACACAATTCAACACAACAGTAGCTGACGTTTCGGCAGTATCGCCTTCTTCAGAGCCTCGAAGGGTACACCAATACGCAACTTACTAGGTCAAACACTTCAATAACACTTACAGTAAGACGAAAAACTTCATGGCAGTTACATGATCAACAGCTTCTCGAAAAACTCACCGCTTTTTTACATGACTTCCAATGAGGAAGGTGTCCCATTGCTAGCCTCCTTATTTGCGCGTAGTGTTTCCCAGACCATCTGAAAATCGAGCAGTTTAGGCACTCCTTTAAGAGAGCCATGAGCTGCTACCGGTGTACATGTTTCTTTGTTTGTTCATCATCGTTAGGGTCACTTCCAAGAAATACGTAAAGGATTCTGAGTGAGTAACCCACCGTTTTTTTCATCTATCTTCCACCGAGGAAGAACAGCGATTCTGCCGAAACGTCAGCTACGATTGTGTTGTATGTGTGTTATTGTATGAAAGTAAACGTATGCTGTTTAACAACCTCGCGATTGCTATGAGAGAAAACGACAACAGTTTTTATTCTCATTCTAATCTTAGAGTGTTTATTGTTTTCACCATGGAAGTGTTTTCACTATCGTCACTTTTTGTTTAGCGCCTATTTTTTCTTATTGGCAGGCTAAAATGTGAGATATAACCATAATGATTCTGGGATATCTACAAAACTTCGAACCTCTAGTGTCTGCGGTGTGGATCACACACGCTATTACCCTTGACGGGGCCTAACACGCTCACCATCACATAACACGAGTCCTTGAGTGGATAACAAGTGACGACATTGTGATTTATACCACACCTTCAGCTTAACTGGGTTCAATTCCGATTTGTGCTCACCAGATCGATGGCGTTGGCGGGTGATTGCTGATAGCTGTAGGGCAATAACCCGGTTGAGAGATAGGGGAAACGAACGAGTTGCATGGTGTGGTGGTGAAAGCATTAGCCACCGGAAAGGGAAGTAGCGTGTTCAAACCCCATAGTTGCCACCATCGGTCCGAATTTTTGCAAATATCTCAACATCATTATGTTTTCAATAAACTCAATTTGCCTAGCTAAAAGTATTACCGAAAAACTTTTTTTTGAGAAACACTAAGTACGAACAGATTACAGAGGTGGCACTGTTCTATGAGAACAAGAGCTTCCTTTATGTGAGGGACCTCTTGGAGCATCTTCCAGTGATGAAAAGCTGGTGAAATCCAGACCAAGAATGACCATATATCAATGAAGACCTTATATTATATTGAGCCTCCCTTGGGACTCAGGCAAAGTCACGGGATAGACCTGAAGTCAGTGTTAACGTCGAATTTGTTTATAACTTCTAGATATATAACGCAAAAAGTGGAAAAAAAAAACGAAAAAAAAACAAGGTTATTGGTTCCTTGGGACGCTTCATGAATTCGAGTCCGCTGACTATCCCAGAGGTGTTTGAATGCTTATTCTTTCTGTATAACATATCTGGAGTATGTGTTGACTGCTGATGGCGCTGATCGATAGAACTAGCTGAGATATAGGCGAAACGAAGGGCCCACACGATGTGGTGATGAACGCGTGAGCCCCTGGAAAGCGTAATAGCGCGTTCGTTCCCCACCGCAGACGCCTGCGCTCCGTAGTTTTGCAAATATCTCAATGCCATTGTGGTTGTTTCACATGAATACCCTGCCGTGAAAAATTATAATAGGCAGAAAATAAAAAGTTGTTAACATATCTGGAGTATATCAAGCCAGTGCCTTTCCCATTCTCTGACATAATGCGTATAACGTGGCGCCAGTTTGCCAACCCAGAACTGTCGGAGAGCATCGTTTGCTCGGATCACAGGATGGAACCAAAGACTACGTGCATATTGCAAGTCACCTCCAACCACTGTACTACTCGTACCGTTTCCACAAAGACGTAATCATATTCATTCATGGGTATATAGGTATGCTTGTGTACATAGCAATTGTGTTCTTCATATCGATTCCACTAAAACCGTATAATTCAATGAGTGAGAACCACATCGTAGGCATAGCCAGGTCACATCCATCAAATTAACACTTTTACTTTGGGTTGACTCAACTATCATCAATAAATATCTCAAACCACTCTAGAAGGTACCTGTAGCTGTTCCCTTACAGCACAAATAATGGACCTCATATCAAATCCATGACTCGTGGGCTTCCAGCGAAAGGATCCCAGTCATATTAAATGTGTGACTCGTGGCCTTTCAGCGAGCGGAGCCCAGTAGGCAGCTTTGAAGCGTGATAATGATGAATGGGAGGACCTTACAAAAATACCCACTCGAATAGGTTGGTGATCAACAGAACCACGGCTAATGACGTGTCAGTGAGTGATGCAAGTATTAGTAAACAATAGAAACTGTTCACTTTTCGAGTTTAGATGTCGTAAACTTGGTAAACAGTAAAGGGGAAAAATTTTGAGAATGAGGGGCGAAAATTATTTACCGGACCAAAGAGCTGTTCTCTTGAGTTAAAAAGTTTTCGTTGTTTTAATACTCTATAATGCAGCAAATCAAAGATAAATAATAGGGTGGGAACGTCGAAGATAGGTCGAGGCCCACAGTGTCTGCGCTTTGATATGAGCCGCCATAGTCCAGAAATGGGCGGGGCACGCTCGAAGGATGTTCTTTGTCGAGTGGCGGTCGCTGCGCTTTTCTGAAACATCGCTTTACAAACCTCCTAAACGCTCCTGAAGTTTCTTCGATGCTAATTTAATCTATTGGTCTTAGCCGAATTCAGCCTTCGATGTTAGATTTTCTCGAACTATCGTTATATAAATACTGTTGTTAAAGACATATTTCAGTGTATTTCTTCTGCTAACTTAAAACTCCCTCTCTCTCATCCCTCTGGATTAAACATGTAGTTTTCTTATTTGAATTTGCTTTAGAAGATGTAAAATGACAGAATTCGCTTCTTATTGATCGATTTTGGCCGACATTGACGCGGCTTTCAAAGTGGCTCGACGAGTTTTGGTTTACGATGTCGTAGCAGAGACGGCGACGGCCCAGTGGCTTGACCCTTGGGCCTCTATTCATCGGCGCTCAGCTGACCCGTGACCTGATCAGAATACACATTACCCCTTCCCAACTCGGCGCTGATAGTTTATACGCCAGGACACCAGCTGGCCGAATCGTTACGACCATCTGTGTCATCGTTTTCCCTTTCTCAACATTTTCTTTGTCAATTAAATTGCACTCGATATCCTTGTGGTTTACGAAACGGGTGGTTCAATCCATTATGTGATCAGCTCGAGTCAAAGGTGAGCCATGACCACTCCTTTTAATCCAAGAAAACCCAACTAAGTTTTATTCCTTCATTGAAACTCTGTGATCATCATTGAAAAACTGATTTCCTATTTTAACCCAGACCTCAGGCTCGCATTAATCAGCTGATTTTCTTTCCAACTTAACTGAGTTACACTATGCTTCGTAGTTGTAGGATGTATGTAATGGGAATGCCTCGACCAGGCTAAACTATGCTTCGTTCATCATTTTGATATTTTCGCCTCCGTTTTATTGCCTCATCGTTTGTTTGCAGTGCTTTAGTGATTTTTTGATGAACTATGAAGTGGTCCACTTTTAAAGGAAATTGTAACTTTCGTTTTTCTCAGTCTGCTTTCATCACGATCAATACATATCCTCAACCTTTGAGTCAATTTTTTGTCGAAAATAAGTACATCAAGTGGCAGAATATCTTCATAAGTTCTGCATGCAGTACCTGCTGGACAGCCTCGTAATGTTTCACGTCGTGCTCTCACTCTTCACTCTATCAGAACAACAATCACATGGACGAATTCGGTTTCTAAACATTCAATTCTTCGTTGTTCCTCTTTAAATGGAAATCCAGTCCTATACAAAATACCCGCAAGAATTCCTGAAAAGTGTTCAACGTGGTGGAGAGCGTATTTTACAGTCAAATTCATTGCCAGTAAATTGATTTTCCCATTCGCTTGGAACCTCGTTGACCCGGACAACAGCTATGTACACCTTGTGCTAATGCTTTCTAGCGATAGTTTCGCTGATATGAACTCTATTTCCCCAACTTGGTCAAGCTATCATTCATCGGCTTGGATAGTCTTCACATTAAAGTCAGCACTGAGAACCACACAATGGGATTTTCAATGAAAGCCTCCAACTTCTCAAATAGAATTGGGACTGTGAGTGGTCATTCTCAAACATCTCTCTCGAAATCTCGTCAGTTTAATGAGTTTAGTTTGACACCAACTGTGTGCATTAGCTCTGGATTATTTCCTATACGTTTTCAGCTCGATGTTGATGTTGTAGTGCTAATGTAAACATGACGAAGTCATCATTGATGGTGGATTATTAGAATTATTAGATTTAGACGCTAGTCACATTCCATTTGGATTTGGAGCTTGGATAGCATCGATATTGAGCGATAAGTCGGTGGCTGCCCCGTGCGGTGTATCCTTGGTGGCATAGAAGATCCAAATGGTGTTAGGGGACAAAAATGGACTCCGGCAGCCCCTACGTTGATAATGTGAAGTGACCGATAAGATTTCCGTAGCAGACGAAAGTCAGTAGTTGCTAGAGGTTCCTTAAGAGTCTCTGCTAAATGGTTTGTTCGCTCGGTCTTCTTAGAATTTCCTCATCGTATGTCGTCATGACTGGGAATTATTCTATTTTCAAAAAAGGTGAGTAGTCTAATAATTTAATTCCAAATATCACGTCACGTTGAGCGAACAGAATTTCATTATTTTCCGACAAAAAAAATATGAGTTTCACATGACTTGCGGCTGACAAATCGAAAAACCTTCGTGTCACCTATCGCTCTTTGTTCCTTTCAAACCATACTGTAGCTGGGGTTCGTGTGGCGCAGTGGTCGGAGGCGTCCTGCTACGTACACGTGGGATCGATCCCTGCTCCCGTGGCTCATTAAGCCTTCCATCCTTCCGGGGTCGGCAAATTAGTGCCAGGCTTGCCTGGGAGAATAGCAGCACTGGCCCGATACATCGGTAGGCCACGGCGAGGCATTGTAAGGGCCAGATATGCATTCAATCACCTCCAACGATACTTAATGAAGTCGAATGCGTGGCGCATCCCTCAGGGATTGATCAACGCCGAGAGATCTATTTATACTGTAGCTCAACTGAATAAAATTCTCAACTCGACATGTTACTATTGAGAAAATAATAATAGCGGCCTTCTTCTAGTTGTTGATGCTAAACGGATCGATGCTGAAACACATTTTTTCACCCGGAAAAAGAAATAGCAAAACTCTGCATCTATGTCGGTATTGAGATAATTGCCATGTTAACTCATGAATGATCGTGCCAACTCGTATTTAATCTTGGCGTGAATAATCAATATCAAGTTACTTCGTCAGCTTCGTGTTAGCTTAATAGTCCGGGGAAATATCTTGTTCTACTTGACTGACAAAACAACTTCAACCCACTAAACCCAGGACCAAGTTGAGTTTGGACTGTTTTTATACGATTATTGTAAACTGGCATACTTTCCATCAAGATTAGATTCGCTGTTTCGTAGAAGAATTTCTGAGCAATCTCTGTTCGAGATTTCGTCATCGAGATAGCTTCTTCCGATGGAGAAGAGCTACAGTGCTTCGTCGAATCTATCCGGTACCTGTCACCACTCACTGGGCGGGTACGATCTGTACATTCATAGCTATTCGATGGAACGCCAGCGCCAGTGTCATGGCAACATAATGGCAATGACCACCATGTCCACAGAGAAATGTGCGTTTTATTCGACGATCTCGCGTCGATTGAAATGCGCGTCATAATTTTCACACGATGCACAGCTGCTTGCTCGATACGTTTTCTCAGATTTTCCTATCAGACAGAAATCGGATACGATTAGAGCTCAGCTCCAGCTAGGGTTAAGTTGTTCCGTTCCGCTTGTTCTTCTTTTTATTTCGCTTCCTTTTTGCTGTTACTTTTCGTCCTTTGTTCATGTCTTCCAATATTATATAGAACATTTATGCCCTGTGAAGCATATTCTACGGATTCGACGACGTTCTGTGAATTTGAGCATCGAGCCCCTGGGCATCACAGTTTCTGATTTACTTGTTTTCCACAGACCACCGTGGTTGTGGAGAACGATATTGCTTTCTTTCTAATGTGAACTATGAAATGACTACCTTATAATCAAAGCTATTTTTCTTCATCGAGTGATTTCTATTTGCCTATTCGATCTTTCAGATTTTCCCCTACGTTTCTCCAATATCGAATACTCTGCTTCCCAATCGGGTTCCTTTCGGTCACGCGAGAATCGAGAGCACGATGTCCTCAACTGCTTTCATTATACGACATCTGTCCGTTCTCCGGAGCGTCAATCTGCCCCGGAAGGCTAATTACTACTATTGCAGAGGCAGTTCAGTGGTCCTCTAGCCGATCGATGAATCCGTCTTTTCCTTATTCAACAGTTCCAATTTTTTAATTTTGGAACCTCTCACACTTTCTTTCTATTCTCTTCAGTTCGAAAGCGAACAAAGTTCTATGAAGTTTGAAACATAACTGCCATTGTGTCGCTGAGAATTTGGCACATTGTTCTCACTCCGCATGTTAGAGTGCTTGTAGAAAAACTGGAAGCAATCATCGAAGAATATCTTCCGTCTTCTATGCAATTTCAAAGCCGTTTCGAGATTACTAGACATAAATTGTGGTAGCGCCAAATAATAATAATAATAATAATAATAATAATAATAGTAATAGTAATAATAACAGTGAACGACAACTGTTCCAAATGCGACGATCGTCCGCTCTGAATCGTCTGGAACCAACCGATTATCCCTTGAACGCTTTGGCCATGAACCGAATTGGGTCGTCATTCAGGCGGGCCCGTCGATCAGCTGCTGGCTCGCCATTGACGTGTCGTGTCGAGAGCCGTCATGGACGGCAACCAATCACGAATTAATCCGACTCAGTTTGTTCGCAGACGGAGCATGTTACAAAGACACCGTTATGCCTTGATGCTTGGATGGTCCGCCTTCATCGGTGGTCACTTTGGTACCCCTCTCGTGCATTCGTCGTCATGGTGTTGGTCTGTTTCGGACATAGTGATGCGAGTGCCATACGTGTCATAAAGAGGTTACTGTTGTACTGAAGAGTTTCTGTTTTCATCATCCTTTCTTCCATTTTCACTTGTAGAGTTTTTTTAACTCGATAATCTCTAATACATCTATTTAAATGAATTTGCATTGCCGAAGGATTATGACCAAAATCGACGTGGGAATACGATTCATCGCGTGAGAATTTCTTGTCCTCCGTGCCACTTTTGTAGCCAGCTTTTTCTTTGCACTGGTTCACAACGCTATTTGTTGATAACGAGGGCTTTTATAATCACTTTTCTCTCCATATAAATAGGGATTATCTCTGAGCGGACAAGCTTAACCAAAGAGTAAGCTGCCTTTAAGCGATCGCAATCGTACCGGAGGAATTTAACTTGCAAAGCAGAAAGCCTGCCTCTGATCCATTAAGGCAGACAACTACTTGTGGTGAAGACCTGAGAATGCCTGACCCTGACTATATTGTGCGTTTTCTGGGATAATCACACTTAATCAGCAGTTAACATATTAATGAGATATTGTTGCCTTGCAATCGTTATCCGTCAAGGTTTTTTGCGTGGCTTCAGTGACAGTTTTTCTCCTTATGTTGAGTTTTGGTTGAGCGTGACATTCCTTGTATTCTCGATATATCTTTTATGTAAACGATTTCAGTTTAGCGCAGAATTGCTATGTATAAGCGAAAGGCTTCCTGGTTTGTGGCTGGGATTCTTTCAAGACCGTTGTGTTTCCCATGCTGACACCATTTTTGCGATTAGCCAGCCGTCTAATCAAGACCACAGCTTGTTAATGTGAGTTGCCTAGTTAGTAGGAAAACTATGTAGGACACCGAATCATAAGCGATTGCCATAAAGTTGGACTCCAGGCACTTTAGGAGTTAGGGTGAAATACATACGTCGTGAGGCAATTCGGAATGCCGTCGATGCTGTACAGCGAATCGCCCGTAGATCTCCAGTGTCCCCGGTCATGCTTGAGAACGGAAAAGCTGGCAAATATGTCTAACCGCCGCTCGTATCAGCCTGCTTCCTTAATGAAGAATCGATGCTGAACAGGCGCCGATTGGTTCTCACTGGCAATCTTCTTAGTATAGCATTATTGCTAATGAATTCATGGAAATATTCATTTCATTATCTGCCACATAATTTACTTGCTAGAAAAAAAAAACAAATCGAAATATTTTAGGAAAAACCGTCCAGAAAGGTGAACAATTTGGGATTCTTTCGGAGCAGTAATGTTTTCCGTATGGCATATACACGCTAGAAAATATTTTCTAATTCACCACTGTTTTGCTCCGGTTGTGCTCTAAATGGGCTAAATCAGATAAGCGTTGACCCGTTGATTGTGGTGGGCAAATTTTCCTAGAAGCTGACAAGCAGCGTTAAGTTTCCTCCTATCATTCTCAATATTTTCAGGGTTTCGTAACTGATTCCACTGTACGTTGTCATTAAACCATAGAGATTTCACAGCAATTGCTGATAATTTTTTCCGACCTCATACGTTAAAAATTCAATCGGCGTCTTTTACAGGCAGGCATTTTCTCCGTTAGTAATGATTTATATACTAAATATCGATGGCCGACATGAGCACAATAAACGAGTTTGTCATAGAGTTTCTTGCTAGTCTGGCCATAACTCTAATCCAGGTTACTTAATCTTAGCCAATACGTTCCTCATTTATTTATAAATCGAATAGTATTTGATAAATTGAGCAATTTCACACCATTCCAGGGATATTTATAACCCATTCTTTGCAAGAGTTCACGAACCGTGGAATGGAATGGATATTAGCTCATTCGTGGCTCATAAAACTGATCACGAGCTCTTGGCATTTGAAATTTATGTTTCATTTCTTTGGTTAGTAGAGTGTAACCTGTTAGTGGGCATATAGTTCTGTTAGTACCTAAGAGGATAAGCGAAAGGTTATCCTGACCATAATTATGCCAACAATCACCCTCCGACCTTGTCGACTTTCTCTCTCGTTGCCCGTTCCTATCATTTATCCCGCACCACTCCAGTGACCTTCGTCCGGGCGACGAATGACTTGTTGGGAGCCAATCGAGCGAGAGGACTGCAGCTGTCTCCTTCGCCTTGGACAGACGACTCATACAGTCGTCTACTTTGATGCCGATACCTTGTCGCTCGTTTCAGTTTTTCCACTGTTTTCATTTCTATTTGTTTCCCATTGATTCTTAAGCGTCGCGGTGTGATTCAACGCAAAGGTTCTGTGCTACTAACCTATTGTTTACTTTCCTTTTAATACTTGCCATTTTTACTTAAGAAATTCTAGGAAATGTCATTCGTTCTCTTTTGCCTACATCTTGACCGTACACCTTGGAAGGGCCATCATCTCCTGCCTTCTGTCAACAGTGGCGATGTGGGAGGTGATTGGGTGTGTTCCGTGCGAGGCACTTCTATCCTCCGATGCCATTGAAGGAGCCCCATGACATAGTCATTGCGAAAAAGCGCGAACGAAGAAATTCGCCACTTCATCAGGGATTCCGTTCCATTCACGATCTCTTATTCTTTCTCATAGAAGTAAAATTTTCTTCTATATTTCGTGATCACATTTGCCAAAACTATTACCACTATGTAGTCGTCAGCCTTAGTTAAAGATGATTTTTAATACTTGTGTTGGAACCGAGGAAAGTACCTATGATGTATCGCCTTATCTTGGTAGGTGTTCCCGGATTGTGAGATGCAGTACACAGCGGGTGGTTCACCTTTCAGTAAGATTATCTGAACTGATAAGGAGTTTTGCATCTCGTAAGGAACAAAAGTTAGCTGCGAACTAATGTCAGAAACTGTGGTCGTGCTGGAAGAAATTCACTGGTAAGGTGGCAAACATCTCTCTGACCCATAAAGTCTTTTTTTTTGCTTTTGCTGCCGGTGTTGATCAACCTTTGACGGATGCGCCTTGCATTAGACGTCATCAAGCATCGTTAGAAGTGATTGAATGAATATCTGACTTCTACATTGACTCACTGTAGCCTATCTATGAACTACAGACAGATCCGGTAGCGATTTACCGACCCCGGAGAGATGTAAAGCTTAGTGAGCCTGCACCGCGAGAGGGAGCCCATGTGTATTGCAGGGTACCACTAACCCTTACGCTACGCGCGCCCCTTGATAAGATCCATTTCTATTACCGTCCAATTCTGTTCTCTTTGTTCATGTTTTTGAATAAAATAGTATGTCTTACACTGATATTTTTGTACATATTTAGTGAATATTGCGTTAAATGACGTAGTCATTATGAACAACGATCGAGAGGAACCATGTGCTCTTTTCGTATAAGATAGTTCCAATCATATCTAAGGCGGTGTCGAAGCTTACTTTTCGCAATCATTC
This sequence comes from Angiostrongylus cantonensis, assembly GCA_009735665.1. NCBI lineage: Eukaryota > Metazoa > Nematoda > Chromadorea > Rhabditida > Metastrongylidae > Angiostrongylus > Angiostrongylus cantonensis. The sequence goes on from MQTX01000091.1 coordinate 524,741, forward strand.
AGTAGTCCGCCATATGAAGTATCCACCACGTCTAACAATGTCTGTACTGAAGACTTGGAAACGCCCAGGTGCGGTTCATTCACGGTTCCGGGGACTATTTTGCCAAACACCAACTTAGCATTGAAGTGAAAATTTTGCTCAAACTCGTGTAATTGTTAATGAAGTCGCAGTATTTTTAAATATCGCGGTGTAGAGGAAAATGAAAGTGTCTGTTGTTCTTAAAAAAGTAGCGAGCTTAGAACCTTCAGCTCTATGTGAGGAATAGATTTTTACAGAGTGGCTTGGAATCGTGGACACCTAGAACATCCTTCAGCATCTCTAGATCTTATTCCCCGTTATTGTTGACTTAGGTGAATATGCCATGTAGCGATCATCAACTAGAGAGCTGATCAGACCGCGATATTGTGTAAAAAGCGAACCGATTTATTCACAACGACTGGAGTCGCTCTCTCAACGACTATTGAATTGGTGCGATGTATGCCAGAAGGTGTCGTAAGGTGACCTTAAAGGTGTATGGACAAAACCGAGGTCTCGCTCCATTGATATCACGAGCTTCACACAAACTACTTAATATCGCTGTTTTTGAAAGTAGTTTTGCTTCCTCTGTCTTATATTGATAGTTAAGATTACTACCGTAACCTAGTGAAGGAAGAAATCGAGGTATTAGCTGAATTTTTACACTTGTAGTCAGAGTTGTTCATGCTTCGATGAACAGCAAAAATGTTTCTGCAGTAGAGAATAAGGCCTTAGTGTTGTGATCCACCACGTCTCAGCCTGGATTAACTTAATCTGGCTTAAAGCTTCTTTTCCTTGTTGCAATGTATCAGAAAAACATTCATCCGTTCTCCGTTATAAGTACCTGCTTTTTTTCCAGTAAAGTAAAAAAAGCTCGCCAATGACATGTTACAATGGAAAGATTGTGATTGCCTGTCGTAGTTTCTGTCATGGGCAGCTACCATTCAAATAGTGGGGGAATTGATTTTGAATGTTGTTGTTTCATTTTGACACTGATATTCAGGATGTGAGTGGACGGGCAAACAGTGACTCAAGTTCGGCCCATGTGAGCTCCATCCAGACCAAATCGCTCACACCAGTGTCGTCAGGCTCAACGTCAGCGAATTGGAAATGCCCGAGACACTAATTCATCTATCGTTTGACTTATGAGAGATGTTGTGAGATCAAATTCGCATTATTCTCACATCTCATTCGAATTTCTCAAGTGATTGCCAACAACTATCAGGTCATCCAGTGTTTTGAAAACTTTCATTCTATGATAAATATTTCAATGATTTCGTTAAATGGTCGTAGTTGACCCAGTTGCCACCAATACTTCTGTTGATCTAATTTATTAGGCTTCATTTACATAATAGAAGTTTGAATTCTCTAAAGTCTCTATGTCATGTGTTAGGTGTCAAAATTTTCGGGTAGCTCTATTAATGGCCTTTCTTGCCTCTGCCTGACTTTATCGTAATGTCACCTTTGTTTGCACTGGCCTCTAACAATCATAACAAGCAGAGATATCACCTTAGTGGAATTGTGTCTACTACTTAGAACAATCTTGAGATGAATTCGAAGAAATTCAACCGTTTCTTTGATTCCGCTGGACTCGATCGATGCATTTGTTAGTTTGATTTTAGTGAATAGAGCTGTCGTGTAGATGATTTCTCCACAGACAGTCACGTCCTCTACTCTGAGGACAGCATGGAAGACCAAAACCGGAGGTCTAATGGTGTGAGTCGAACCATTGTCTATACAGTAAAGCTTTACATCATCATTCTACACTACATAAGTTATAAATCTTTCTTTTACTTCAAGGATTTCATTTCACCGGATTTCATTAAGAACAGGTGGTTGAAGCTACATCTGAACTATCTTTAGTCGAAGATGGTTTATTTCATATCGAAAAAACAAAGTATTTAATCTAGTGACTTTTCCAACTCCTAGGCTATGATTTTTACACCTTTCTGAAATGGTTGTAGTTTTTCCTAAGAAGGACTGTTCTCTAAGGTGTCTTCTTTTTCAAGCACTTATGTACTTCGTTCTTTTCCGAGGGTCCTTCACTACTTCTTGAACATTTGTACGTTCACAATACCGAATACTGTGTGAGTCCTGAACATGGATTCCGTGCGGGAATCATTGCTGTTTCCTTCAGGTTTCTAGCTGTTACACTGATACGGTATTGATTGGAATGATAAGTTGCCATATCGGGAGAAACGGAAAAGTGTGTTATCGTGGCCAAACTGCCATTCGTACGGGGTTCGACAACTAGCCGAAAAGCTTTTGTTCACTGGTTGAAAGTGGTAACGTCATTTTTAATACTCCAAAAAAGGTACTCGACAGCAACGATAACCTATGTGGTTACCGTATACCAGAACTGTTACACATGTGCGATACCTTTTAAGCATCCAACTCCATTTCCGGGATTTCTGGCGTGGAAAGGGAACTCATATTTCTCATCTTGGCCGTATTCCTAGTGTTCCATCGTGACAATGAATCAAGCGGACCTCGTGGCCCATGGGCTTCGTCTGCGCTCTTTCTATGGGTCTAGCCGGCCGGCCGTCGGATGGCCTTCATTGACCCGTTGGCGTTCGGGTTCTATCGATCGCGATTCAGATGCCCCGCACTCTCAACCCTGGACCATACTTGACTAGAAGTTCCGCGCCAACTATTCCAGAACTTCGCCACATGATTTAAATATTGATTTTATGCTTTTCAAGTGAAGTGTGATGCCCTGCTTGTTAAATTACAATGATTTTTTCAAATAGAAGCGTCCTTTAACTAGAAGTGGAACATGTGATTGCTTTGGTCGTAAGTTTTTTGGCAAATGTCCAGGCGGTCCTAATATGGTTCCAAGTACAGCTTCTTCCTAAATTCCGTATCGATCGCTCGTTTGCTTCCGCGTTCTGTCGGGATCCATCAGATGTTCGCCCGTTTTCGACGGGGCTTTGAGCGTTCGCTTTTTTCTCCGTGTGCATATTTTTCGTGATTGTTGTGTTTTTGACGGGGAACACCGTCATGTCCGTTCACATTCACATCGCGTCGATTTGTCGTTGTTGTTGTGATCGCTGTTCTTTCTGAATACACTCGCTCTTTGTGCTATAAGAAGCTTTTCTTTTTTATTCCTATTACTTTTTTCTTCTTTATTTTTCTTCTTTCTTCTTCTTCCTTCTTTCTTCTTTCGTCCATTTTTTTTCTTCCATCGCAGCTCCTTCGCCGCTTCGCTTTTTTGACGTTCACCATTGCATTCGCCGGCTGCCTTCGCGTGCAGCTTCCTCTTCTCGCCGTACCCCCTCCACGAACTCCGAACCTCAGCCCTCGCCGTTCCAGACCGCGTTCCAGGCCGCGTTCCAGACGGTGTCCGGTGCTCGGCACTGATGGACCGGCTCAGCCCACTGTCGACGGACTCTGGGTTCGAATCGTGCTGCTGTCCATCAAGTCCTGCTACTTCGTCGTCTACCTTAAAGGTTTGTCGATTCATCTATTGATTTTCGTTAACTGTTTTCATGGCAATATATTTGCTTGCCTTAGTACACCTGTCCTGTGTGTTTTGTACCAGTAATCATATAGTACTGTTATATCAGACGGATTACTAATCACTCCACCCCATTGCTTTTTCCATTTGTTCGACTGTTTAAGCACCAACCATGTTTAGTTTCCTTTTGAACATCATTTTTCTTTGTGAATGTACGGCTCTTTTATTGTTCGGCTAGCGGTTACTTGGTAGTCATTACTAATTCAGACCGATTTTTGAACCATGACCAGTTATGTTCGGTAGGTTCTCGGGCTGCGATGTACAGCGTGGGATTCATTCCCCAGCGGAGTCTCCCAGGCTGAGAAGGGGTCCGGCGTTTCCATCAGCAATCCCAGCTAAGAGTAAACCAATACCAGGAACCACCACCGTCCTGGTATCAAACTAATCGCATGGTGGCAAATCTCCCTCTGATTCACAAGGGCTGCGACTGCCTGTGCTGGTGACGATCTGGGGCAGGCTTTGGCTAGGCTGACCTCGGGACTCCAGGGAACCAATAGCTGAACCAGCAAAACTCCGAAAAAAAATGAAAATTATGCTGGAGTCTTCACAACCAGTGAAGACGGGCAATCCATGTATGTATGTAACCAGTTATGACGGTGCGTATATGGGACATTATTTTCGCGAGTGCTATCCATTATACTGCCTTAACCTGAGCAAGGTACTAACTAGATTTTTGTCTTTACAGTTTCATCGTTCTTCACTGTCTTCGCTGCCATTCTCCTCTACAACTTCGGCCTCATCTGGTGACGTCAGTCACAGCACTGGATGTGACTTGACTCCATCAGGCAGTGAGCCTTCACTGTATCGTGAGGTAACTTCCGCGGTACATTATGTTCGCTTGGCACTTACACTTAGGCTTATTTTTCTTTTTCGTTTGATTCTTATTGTTTTGCCTTAGGACTCCGTTTCTTTGGATTCACTTTCAACCTCTTCGAATAGCAATAAATGTTCGAGTTGTGTTGCTTGCACCTCGTCCGAGAGCCCAGATTCACACTCCTTCGGTGAGGAAGCATATTTTTGCCATGTTTTCGAATTAGACTGTATATGAGGTTAAATCGCGATGTGCTTAATCCAACAAGCGGTTTTCAAACTGGATTTTACAGAAAATGTTAATGGATTTACAAAACCAAATTGCGTGGACATTGGTTCCATAAGGTATCATTGCTTGTGGAATGAGTGTGAAAACGTTTACGACAAGGCAGACAGTCTGTATGATCATGTTCTTGAGGTAGGCTATTTTAGCAAAATTTATATTTGAACTTACGTGTCTTAACCTAACTGTCACTTCAACCCACTTTTATCAACTAAGTGACAAATGTATTTGTTTTGAATTTTCCTCTACTTTTCTCTTTTTGGGTTCATATTGATGTTCTACGAGAGCTTTCAACCTATTCGTCCAAGACGAAGCTAGAAAAGGAAGACGATGAGTCTGTTAAGTGTATGTGGGACGACTGCACAATGTTTCTTAGGAGAGGTGATCGCGAAAAGAAGGTACGATTTTCGATCTTCCATGTTTTTTGCAGTTATTTTTACCTCTTTTCGTTATCGGAATGTCAATGGTTTTATCCACCATAAGAGGTGCTTTAAATCCAGTTTGTAATCCTGATTTTTCCTGGGGTTTATGGATAGACAATATTTAATAAAAAGAAGATAAGGCTCTCGGCATTGATCAATCCGTGAGAGATGTGTTATGCATTAGACTTCGTTAAGCATCGTTGGAGGTGACTGAATGCATATCTGGCCTTTGCAATGACTCGTAGTGGCGTACCGATGTATCGAGCCTATCCTCCTCCCTCTGGTGCCAATTTGCCTACACCTGATGGAGAGCTTGGTGTGCTTGGGGTGCTGGGATCGATCCAATGTGTATCATAGGGTGTCTTCTGCCATTGCGATACACAAATTTATTATATACATTTGGTAGTTAATAGTTTGGCTGTGAACTTCATAGCGCCCACTGTTCAAAAATTGTCATGCACAGTTGAATTTAGTTTATGCATTGTATGTCTTTGAAATTCTATTTTATTTTGAGTTTATATTTAAATTGCTGTATCTATTATCACTCAGTTTCATCCTTTTGTTTTGTATGACTGCAATGCTGACAAATCTTGAACTGTGGACGGGATAGCATGCTGAGTATTCATCGACTGAGGTTTAGAATTTTTCGTTTCGATCCTTTAACGCTGCATACACGACCTGCCCCATAATCGGACCGTCGAAGCATTTTTTACAATGGAATTTTACTGGTTTAGCCACTGTGGTTCCATGAAGTCCCGAGGTCAGCTATTGTCTGCCAAGGTCGTCACTACCGCAGGCCGTTGTCGCCCTTGTGGATCAGAGGCAGATTTGCCACCATTCGACTAGTTCGATACCAAGACGGTGATCGGTCCTAGTATTGGTTTGCTCTTAGCCGGGTTTTCTGATAAGAACGCCGGATTTCTCAGTTTAGGAGCCCCTACCAGGGGATGAATCTCCCCGCTATGCATCACAGCCGGACACCCAGGAACATCTCCTGGCCACGGTGAGGCGTTAAACCGTTAGGACTCCCCCAAAAAAAAACCGAAAAAAAGAGATTATGCTGTCACCTACACAACCAGTGAGGACGGCCACCAAAGTATCCAAGCACCTACGACAAGAGGTCCTCTAAATTTTAAAGGTACACTTTTATAATTTCACAGCATTTCCGTCCTGAATTTGGTAAGCGCTCACTGATCCGAGAAATTGTGAAAATCCTAGTAGATGTTACAAAGTGTTGCACTCTATTATGGTTCAATACTTTCATAGAAGGTGTAGAAATGCCTTCTGAATGCAATTTTAGATTTGTTGGCTTATGGATCATTACCGTACCCGCCATGCTCGTGCTGCTAATCCATTCCATTGTGTTATTGAAGGATGTCAAATGCGCTTCTCAACAACCCGTAGGCTAGAGGAACACGTTCGTCTTGAGCACATAAACCCACCCAAACCAAGTATGTTTTTCAGTTTTACTTAATGCAGTAAGTAGTGGTTGTTTGTAGAACTTCTATCGCTTGTTGCCATTTAACGTAACCTTTTAAATCGTCTTTCTTCAGCGAAAGAAACTCCAGTGACTGTGAAAAGGGAGAGCTGCTATGGGTGGCGTTCTCGTGTTTATTACCCTGTCCGTGAGTGCTTCTTTAATAGTTGTCACTGTTTCTATTGCTTCTATTAGGTTCTTTCTTTTGTTTTCTTGACTTCTGAACATTTCAGGCCCGCGGCCAACTATTTATTGCCCATATTTTGATGAGCAACTTCTGAAATGTGTACGCTTCATGAATAAACACAACTTTAACGTCGCGTTCAAACCTGTTAATGTTCACATCGATTTGAAAGGAGCGAAACGCAGGAAACAGAAACATCGTTATGTCTACAGAATTGTTTCTTCCGGCCCAACGTCACCAGTCGTTCGAGAACCAAAAATTGTAAGTTACTTGGACAAAGCATTTTTTTCAAATATTTATAACCCGACTTCACATATCCTCGTCCGCGAAAGTCTTCAAATTTGTATTCGTGGGTTCCGCTTCTCTGTGAAACCTTTGTCTTCTTCATGAGTGACGTTGAATACCGGTCGAGTTCGTTCGCGCTGAAGTCCTGGTGCAGTTGTGCCACTGCATCATGAGCTCTTCATTACTGATGCGATCCTTGGGATTTGTTGGTTGGAGGGAGCTTTTGCCGGTCATAGGTTTGAGCAATTTGCCGAATCAGAGAATTGGATGGCTTGTTTGTCTGTATTGCCTTTTTCACACCCATATACACTAGTTATTGAATCCTTTGCTTGATTGTGGAGCTGAATTGAAAAATTCGGAGGACAATTGGGAGCAGTGTTTCTAATTATCGAATGAGGTGATTACTTGTATGAGTAGGGACTGCTCAGGTCAAATACCGATTGCGAATGTTGATCCATGTTGACATGAGAGTCATGGCTGTTAGATCCCAGTGGTGTTATACTGGTATTATACCCAAATGTGTACACAACCGAGGAACTGCTTTGTTCCTGCGTTTCTGCATAGCAGTTATGGAGTTAAGCGCAGAATAAAATTAATCGTGTGCTTGCTCCAGGATTTCAACGAATGGACTTTGTTGCTCCGGATTATATTACTCACCTTCTACTATATGTAGCTTGCAAAATTGTTGTGGTCCTCATGTACTCAAGTGGGCGAAGTATACTACTTACCTTTGACAACAGCAAATAGTGATTTGTCGATCCGCCTCCCTCTTCTCCTCCCCTCTTCCCCTCCTCCCCTTCCCCTCCCCTATGAGTCGGTGACTAAGGGAATTTTTTTTTATTACACAATCGGACATCACATGTAATGCGGACTCCAGCATTTATTTCATTGGACTCACTTTCTCGTATTCATCATGCACGAAGGTCTTTGTTTTTGCCTGGTCGTTCGGCTATTTCTTGAAAGTTTGGTCATCTTTATTAATATCGTTAAATGCTGGTAGAATAAATTCTTATCAGAATCTGGGGTTAGTATTGCTGGGACGTCTCCAGGTCAGTACATTAACTTATTAGTCTTTATGAAATGAAGGAACCGTCTCAGGCAGGTTCGGCATCAATTTACCGGCCACGGAGGCACGAAGGCTTGGTTGTCTCGGAGCATGGTCCAACCAAAATTTTGCGCGTTTTGAACGACATCTTGAACGTTGCGCTACGCGCTGGAATCCTAAAAGAACCAGTTGTACTACAAGTGCTTTTAGTTACACTCATAACTGATTCATTGTTGGAATAAATAGTGCTTTAAAATTTTCAGTTTGCTTCTTTTTACGATTCAATGTTTTTTTTTTTTTGATGAGCGAACGCATTACTACAGCTTCTTTTAAATTGATTTGGATTGAAAAAAAGTGCGTGCGGTGAAGATATAAGAACTATCTGTGAATCAAAAGTAATAATTTGCTAGAATGTGTCGATAAAACCACTGGTGCATAACTTAACGCGTAGGCGACTACGCGCCTAGTTTTTCGCGGCGCGCGCCGTGCCTTGGAACATTCGTCTCGAACAAGGTTTTTCGTAGATTATTACGCGTAGAAAGAGGTTTTCACTGGCTACGTTCTAAGGAAAAATGGAAGTAAATAAACTCTTAGAGGAAAATAAGCAATGGGAAATGCATTGAGGTCGATTCATATGGTCCACTCTACTAATCCACCTATGCATTAATAGTGGTGTAAATGATCACTTATGCGTTAAGAAAAGGCGGAATTAAATGGCTGTAATACGCCGTGTCATTAAAGAGAACATTTAAATGATTTGCTTATTAATTCGTGCATTAATGTTGCTTTGGAAAACCAGTATATGTCCTGTGATATTTGCTCCCGGTTATGACACTTGTGCTTCGTGTTATGTGTAATAACTTCTCTTTGTAATCCTGGTTTCTAACGGGAATTATAGCAAGCTTTCCGCATTTTAGGATAACGTAAGTATAGTGGTGTAAAGATTTTTATAGGTTAACTCTTTTAAGCATATATATGTCAAAAGGTTTCTAAATAATTACGTGATTGCTTTTAGGAAGCTTCTTACGATGTAACGAGTCTAAGGGGTCTATCAATTTTCGACCTCTTTCCTTCTGTCCAGCCACAAATCACAACGTTTGAAGTATCTGTAGCAAAAAACGAGGCGTGATGATTGTTTCGAAAGTCGTATAAAATTTATTCTCTGGGATCATGTGCTAGCTCAGTTTTTATTGTCTAAATAACAGGTTGATCGGTTCAGGTGTATTGTTATGGAATGAAATCTCAGTTATTGCTCCGAGTCGAACAAAACCAATTCTTTCCATGGTCTCTTTCATTAGCGCTTAATCGTATCTCGTATCTCGGGTATGTGTTCAAACTTCAATTTTCCTTTCACATTGTTCTCCTGCCTTGTTGTGCTCAGGACTGCCAGTCTCTATACTATTTCTTTCTAATATTGTTGTTAACTTCATTTATGTTGTTTCACATGTCTCATTCTAGCGACGATTTTTCGCTGATATCGTAAGTTGTAAGTATAAGATGTTTTATGACAGTAATTGGTTTTTTTTTGTTAATATATTGGTTTGTTTGAGTAAAATTAAGAATAGCCTTGTAATGAGGTATCACTTCATTTTCATGCAACCTTTTTTTTCCTTGTGGAGTTTCCAATACCATGGTATTGCACGTCCCTGTCAGGCCAAATTTGTCACGATTTTGCGCTAAGAAACTCAACTGTTGAGGGAATTCGTTTTACAGTTCGTACACTCCGTGCTGTTGAGTATTTCTAGGCAACAAAAGTACTTATAAAGCTTTTACCACTAGGTACAGCAGTCGAGACTCAAGTAACTATTGGTGGCAACTTTTTAGTTGTTCGTTGTCAGCATCGACGAAAGAAAGTCGTTTAATATTAAGATATCAAGTGTTCAGTGATGGTGTTAAACCCGTTAGATGAGGCAGCACAGATTAATACAAATACGTATAAGTTGGAAAATTGCTACTATGTGTCCAGTAACAGTAATGGTTCAATAGGGAGTGTTACGTGATATATATATATATATA
>MQTX01000091.1:534810-591205 GCA_009735665.1 Angiostrongylus cantonensis
TACTTGGATACTTCGATGGCCTTTCTTCACTGGTTGTTTGCGCCCCAGCATAGTTTCCATTGTCTCGCAGTTCTGCTGGCTTAGCCATTGTGGTTCACTGGAGTCCCGAAGTCTATCCAGAGTCTGCTCCAGGTTGTAACCACCACAGGCAATCGCCGCCCTTGTGGATCAGAGAGAGATTTGCTACGTCATTCTTGGCTGGGCTTCATGATGGAAACGTCAGACACCTTTTCAGCTTGGGAGACCTTGCCGGGGAGATCAGTCCCCTGCTGTAGATCGCAGTCGAACACCTAGGAGCACCTCCCAGCCACGATGAGGGGCTAGATCTTTGGGATGTATATGATATATAATAAAATACAAATACATACAACATAGTGCATTCTATATAAAAGGATAAAGGATAAAGCTCTCGACGTTGACCAATTCCTAAGGGATGCGCTATGCATTCGACTACATAAGTATCGTTGGAGGTGATTAAATGCATATCTGGCCTGTGCAATGACTCGCAGTGAACTGCCGATTTGACGACCCCGAAGGGATGAAAGGCTTGGTGGACCATGGGAGCAGGGATCGATTCCAGGTATGTGTGTCGCAGTGGCGCCTCCAACCACTGCGCCATAGGCGTGCATTCTATATGAAGTATATATATATATATATATATATATGTATAGAACAAATTACGGATAAATGGTAATATAGAGAAAATGACATTGTGAAAGGTAGGCATTTGGTATTAGTGAAAAATGAGGGATAAATGGTGGTGTTCGGCATTAACCATTCCATAAGGGTCGGACAATAATAGACCCGTTTTTTGTAGCATCGAAGAGGTGAGTTAATACATATTTGACCTATACAGGACTTCTAGAGGACTATCGATGTATCAGGTCACTGTATGCATCCTTCTAGATAAGTCTGGTCTTATCCTCCTAGTCCCGTTGGAACCCAAAGGTATAAGCATCGACACTGTACATATTGCCGGATACCTCTAAGCAACGCTCTACATGACTTGGGTAAACAATTAGAGATGGGAATTGAAATTTCAACAATTCTAGAAGAGCATAGTGTGACTGCAAGCAGGCGAGCACCAGGCAGCGGTGTAGGAGGCTCGATTGTGACTAAGCGGTGTGCAAAACAGAGGGAATGTGTAAATGAACATGAAGGAAATGATGATCTTGATGCACGGAAACCCTACAAGTTGGTTGATGTGATGGAAATCAACGTATCAAGTTTAGTGTCTATAATTAGCGGCCGCCTTAGAAGAAGCCCTGTGGCTGATACTTGGCGGTATGCAGAAGTACAATCAGTGTGTAATTCCAGTATCCCATTGAGAAGAATATCTGGAAACCACCGTGTGTGTGCGTAATAGACTGGCTGAAAACCCTTTAAAGAACCAAGAACTCACAAAAAATCGCATCTTTGTTTTCTTATGTTAGATTGAAAGCACACTTTTCTTGCTACGCGGCGCCAAGTCGTTCCGAAGTCCCTCAGAAGAGGAGAAACGACGCAAGATGAGCTTTCGTCCCTCCTCGACGACAACAAGGAGAGTAAGTTCATCTTCAGCATATCTTAGGCTTTGTTGCGAATTATTTTTTCTTTATATTGCAAGAAGGCGAATGCACATAAACGTGTTTTCTTCTTATCTGCCATTGCGGATTTCAACCTTTTAGTTGTCATTGAAATGTTACACTAATAAAAAAAATATGGTGTTGATGTTTTTTATCGTCGTCGTTGAAGGATCAGAACAATGAACAGAGTAATTGCAGAATACAGTAGTCATTTGGTGGCGACGGCAAGTGTAAACGTTCCCAACGCCCTTAAAGGTAGCGAACCAAAGGTCGACCCGTTCGCAGTTCACTTTCAGGATCACTTGTTGTTCGTTCCAATGAGCACAGTGCTTTCTTTATAAAAATTGATCTCCTTTAGGCTTAAACCGCAATATCTTCATTCAGATTAAACTTCTTCAATTCAGACAAAAACAACAGGAATCTAAAACCTTTGTCGCATCTTTTTCATTATTCCATAAGATGATTTTTTTTCTTTATAACACAAAAATGTATCACATCGCTTTTTTGGTCGGATTTTGTGATTCTAAAATGGAAGCATTTGAAGTGGTATTTCGTTCAGCACCACGGGCTGCTGCTCTCCAATGTGACGTTAGTTTGTGCGAAAGCCTCTCTCCATTTATAATTTTTAGAATTTTTAATTTCGTTTCTAACGCATCGAGAACCCTCATTCTGAGCACTTTTGAGGATATAATGACATTTTATATCATATTTCTATATTAGTGGAGCGTGGTAGTGATGTCCGTCATCACAAGCACGGTGCTAGTTCGATTCCGTTCTGGGCCAGCCAAGCCTCTCATCTCTCCGGGGTCAAAAAAATGGTGCAGGATTTGTCTGGAAAAAACCGCTCTCTCCAATTCAATTAGGAACGCTCCAGCCCGGCTGTTTCAGGAATCCAAGGCGATTTACTCGACCAGCACTCTTCGACATTCAAAATGAAAATCCTCAAGTAGCAACCGAAGCCACACGTAAAAGTTGGAAGATATTCTTGGACAATGGATAGGAGAAAATGAATAGAATGTGAGAAGTGCTGAGATCCACACAGTAGGCGTGAAGACGGGTCAAATAAAAAGTTAAAAAATTAATGATATTTTGCAGAAATTATGTCTCCGCTTAAACCAATGAAGCAAAGTCTTCCGTAAATCTGTGAAATACTCAGTTCTTTGATCGAGAATTGATTATCGATTGCTTAACAACCACCATTGAGCATTACATGATAAAAAGATCTTTGATCGAGAATTCACTAAGGATTATTTAACATCCACTATTGGGCGCAACGTGTTAAAAAGAGTCGGCCTTTTTATGCTCATGTCGATTGTTTCATTTCTACTTCAGCTTTGAAATTCCGTAGCCAGCTTGTTCGACGGGGGTATTTCTGGCGTTCAGTGGGCTTGAAGCTCCGAAGAATCTATTCGGAATGTTCAATAAAGAACGGCTTCATCAAACATTAATGACGCAGGCTGTTTAGCTGTCCATTCCAAAATTCCATTATCTCACCTGGAAAGTGTTCGTGTCATGCAGATTTCGAAGAATAGGCAACTATAATGAGCTCTAATGAAGTCATCCAAAATGGGTGAGACTTATCAGCTAGCAGTTCTTTTGAGGTACTGCCAACTTCTACTCGTAAAATAACATTTGTGTAATACAAATACCAAGCGGTACAGGCGACAGGTGCAATGGAGAGACAAATGTCTTGAGAAACCTTCGGTCTAAATGTCTATGTTGATGATGCCATAACAAAGTTCTTGTTCGAAATGGACTGAGAAATGAAGACCACTTGTCACATCGCTTCACTCTTCGATGCGCTTCAACTACCAACGAGACCTTAGCAGACGTTGAGGTCATCACGTGTGAGTTATGAGATCCCTTATCAAGGAAGACCGTCAGCAAAAGCGTATCTGATGGCGATGTTTGAAGAAAACAGTCCTTAACACATAACGGCCAACATGCTTTGGGTACAGTGCATATTTTTGCAAGCAAATGATGGGTGCTTGCAAATTCAAGCGAGGACCTATCCATGCTCATTAATAACTGTTTCAATTGGAATGACAATTGTTAGGGCTTGGTAGCACTAGGTTTTCTTATTCGTCCACCACAAAAATCTTTTTTTGTGAAAAACTCTTCACTCCATTTTCCTTCAAGATGTATTGCGACCACAAAGCATTGAATAAGTGATATTTTGTCGATTAGGACACGACGGCATTTCTCGATGTATCGTTGGTGCATGCTTTTTCCTCACACGCGTTCTGAACTACAAAATTGCAATTTGCAGACCTTTACTTGGGTGCTTGGATCGCCCGTCCTCAGTGGTTGTGCGGACCCCAGCACAATCACCATTTTTCGGAGCTTTGTTGGTTTAGCCATTGCAGTTCCTTGGGGTCTCGAGGTCACTCTAGCCAAAGTCTGCCCCAGTTTGCAGACCTTTACATGTGCTGAACATTTTTTTCTAACTTTAAATACGAGCAAGTTTTGAATTAGTAGCATGACCTCTGAAAGTTATAAATGTTCTGGCGAGTAAAGGCCTTCATATAGGTCTGTTCAGTGTGAGCACCTCAACTTCTTTATTTGTAGAGAAATCGCCAGCGGCTATCACAAAACTAGCATCACCCTCCACGTGTTAAATGTATTTGGCCTTTCCATGTGTGATGGTTGTTGGTGGTCGACACGTTGCCGTTTTTCGCAGAAGAAGTAACTCTGAATTTGTAATGAGTGATGAAATGACATCAAAGTCAGTGCTGAGAGCTTGTGAACGTTCAGGTGTGGTGCAACAGCACTTTAGAACGGCAACAGCATCTTTAATTTATGCTATCACCGACTATGGTTGATAATCTCCAAAAAATGTGACTGGGATTCTCATTTACCACGAGAATAACGAATAAGATTTACCCTGTTTTCTCTTTTTTCTCCATGTTAACCAGAAATTCTTTTCTAGATATTAGTCCACCTCATTGACACATCTTGGACCACTTATTAATGAGGATTCGACCAATAAACGGTCATTACTTTCAATCGGGTGACTGTTGATATGAGGCTGCTGAGCCCGTTCTTGATCGTGGTCAGCCTACTTGGTCACGCTTGTGATGAAGTGAGTGTTTCTCACCCAGACCAACTCCTAGAAATACAGCAATGGAGACGAACGTAGACGACCATCTCCACTGATGGCATCCAAAAAGTGATAAAGCACGAACTGATAAGAGTCCTTTATTGATAAAATCGTTCATCATGGTCCTTGAATCCATGAAGTGAAAAGGCACCCAAAACTCACACAAAGTATGTCCAGATCTGTGGTGCTGATCAAATTTGTGGCTAGCGGCACTCCTTTCAAAGCATTGTCGGCGCATATTGTCCTTCCCTTTCAGTCTTCATTCATTTACTTGACTCGTGTAAAGCAAGCAGTTGTTGTTTGGCTTCTGTTTCCTTTAACTAGACAAAATTTTTAACGCAGCACTTCAGAACTCGAAAATAGAACTCTAATTTTCGACTCATTTTATTGATAGTCATTCGATAATAAGCTGCTACTAAATTAGTCGGACGAATTCGTTAGAGTTTCACTAACCAAGTCCAGTAATATAGCTCTCGAGGAGCCAAGTGGTAAATACACATCGGCTATCCATCTTCCTATCATCGTTAATTTCTCCATCACTATGGTAGGAGGACAGGAGTTGGTCAGAAAGACGACAAATTTGAAGAGGTGGGCTCGAATCGCTCCTGAGTTCTTCACTCTCCTCACTGCTTCCACACCGCCCTTGTAACCTCTCATTCACTTCCTCTTCTTCTTCTTTCCTCTGTTTTAAGGTAAGTAAATATTTTAATTATCTTTCCAAACACCCGTCTATTATTCCTCACTGTAAGTTCAGAGTAATGTCTTTCAAAGGTAAAGCCGAGTTATGCAATATGATGGAGGCTCACTAAGGATCTTTGTAGCTCGAGTGCTCTTTGATTTTTAAAAGACCACATAACTAATTTATTTTAACGAATGAATTTTTTTCTTGCGAGGATTTTGGTATGAAATAACTATTATTATGTGTTTTTTCTTCCAAGTCCTGGTTCTCAAGAGAATGCAGAAGTTTATTGCAGGAAATATCCCACACTCATGCCTACCTTTTCATTCATGTAGCTGGAGAGGATTTGGAGAATGTATTGGATGCTTCCGTTGCCTTTTGAAGTCTTTAGCAACACTTAAAAATTTCTTTCTTGATTGCATCTTCGTTTAGGTTCAAAAGTTCAGACCTTCCGACTCTTCGTTGATGTGGATGGTGACGTTGTTCTCATAACCTTGAAACAAAAATAAGAATGTCCTTGTTTTTGATTGGTGCGGGAGTCCGCATTATACCTCGTTATAACCACCGTGCCTTCTCTTCAGGTGACATAAAAGGATAAAGGATAAAGCTCTCGGCGTTGATCAATCCCTGAGGGATGCGCCATGCATTCGACTTCATTGAGCATCGTTGGAGGTGATTGAATGCATATCTGGCCTTTACAATGACTCGCGGTGGCCGGCCGATGTATCGAGCCAGTGCTGCTATCCTCCCAGACAAGTCTGGTACCAATTTGCCGACCCCGGAGGGATGGAAGGCTTGGTGAGCCATGGGCGCATTTTCACGTGCGCGCCGCAGTGGCGCCTCCAACCACTGCGCCACACGCGTTCAGGTGACATAGGTAGGCAAAAAGCCATTTTCAGGTTTTTTGCAGAGCTCGACATAAAAATAACATCTTTAGTTGCGTTATGGCAGCTTCTGGTGATTTCATCGTCAGTATACCAGCATCGGAGCAGCCAAATCTTTTTAAACAGAGAGCGTGACTGTATTTCTGCTCAATTCTCCATTTGGGGCGTTTTGTTCACGGCGATCATATAACTTCACTTTGTCACCAAAAACTATTTCGAACGACCGATTGTCTTCTTATAAAATTTTTAAGCTAACGAAGAAAGCCCAGATTCCCTTTCCGTTATCTCTAAAGGTTTGACCGTAGGCTTGAAAAAGCATAAATTAGACCAGGCAGGAGGCGATTTACCTTTTTTCTTTACACCCGCCAGCTGTGTAAAATGGCCTAAATCGTGCTCTTTCTTTTTATGATTTCATTCTTTCCAAATACGTTTGTCCCTGACCTCCATTTCGTACATCGTTAGTTCCTCTGTAGAGACGATCAGCGATTATTTAAAAAATGCAGAGGATTACTGCACTTTATTTTTCGCCCTTTCCAGGACATTTTTTATGGGTAGTCATTTCGGAATGGAGGAATCGCAGCCATATTTGGTAATGGCAGCAAAAAGCACATTATATATATATATATATATATATATATATGAAATGCTGTTTTACATTTATGTTGCCTAAAACAACTACTTGCAGATCACAGTGAAAGTGAGATATTTTTAAAACTAGGACCCAAGCCAGATTAGAACCCCTGACTACCCGTGCTGTGGAATCAAGTGTTACCTAGCTGACCACTGCACCACTGAGGTTATATTTATGCCTTTCTCTCAGGCAGTTTTTTTTACTTAGCAGTGCGCTCAGCAAATACCTGCCAACGGGAATGATCTGAGGAGCAAAAATTGGCATAGAACCTAAGGGGTGCAGTCGAAACTACAATGTGTAAATTTTTATTTACTGCCTGTTATTTTTTTCTGGTAGGATATTATGTGAAATGCAACCACAATGAGGCCGAGATATTTTCAAAACTCATATCCTAGACAAGATCCGAACTCGTTCGCCTTAGGGTAAAAAATGGCTAAGAGGAAGACGGAGCAAGGCATCAGTTGCGCAGTGGGTAACACGTGAGCTCCCGGAAACAGTTATGGCGGTTAGAATCTGGTTGGGGGTCTGAGCTCTGCAAATAACTCAGCCTCACTGTGGTTATATTTTACATAATATTCTGCCATAAAAAAGTAACAGGCAGTAAATAAAAAGTTGTGCATTACTAACAAATTGCTTTCTGTTTTGTTACACACCTGGCATATACAAGACTGCTAGCTTTCATCCGCGCGCAGTCTTAATTCGAAAAGGGGCTCGCTGTTGATTGCATAGAATAGGCATTCACGGATATTATATACCACATCACTGAATTAAGGTCGGAAGAAAACTGTATTGAAATCAATGCATGTTGCCAAACCTGTCCACTTATGTAAGAGTTGATATCATTGCGTCTGGTTAGCAATGTGTTGACTAAAAGCAAAAACTGTGCATCACCGTTTTTTCGTTAAATATAGATTGATATTTCAAACTGTGAGCTAAGTTTTTTGTTTCGATAGTGGTTCAAGGAAGCTATTTGTCTTTGGACCACATTTGACGGGGACGTTGTTGTTTTTCATCGTTGGTCAATTCACCATGTAATTATCACAACAATGGTGGTGATCGAGAGAAATGGAGGGCGACAGTAGTCAAAAAAACCGGTTAGCGTCGAAGAAGAGTTGAGTACGATTGTGGGTGGCGTTCGTGAAAGATTCGCACCAACGAATCCACAACGAGTTCACTACTAAAGATCGCGTTCCATTCACTATGAGTCCTGTGCTTTTTGTTTTGAGACCTACTGAGAACTGTTCAGATCGTTCACACAACATGCTTTAATAGTTTTTTTCTATTTCTCCAATGCTTTCTTTGTGAAAGGTTTCATTCATTCACTTCTTCACTATGTTTTGTTGATTCGTGAACATGAATGACGGACTATCGACTCGGATCGTCGGTTCTGATGAAGACGAAGACGTCAAAACGTTAGCCGAATAAAACTGCTTATCAACCTCGTGTAAGCTCATCAGAGAAAGAATACATGCTTCCTTTGTATTTCTTGATTCTTATATTCCACTTGTAACGAGCTCATTCCTAACTTTAGTAAATTTTCTGGCACTATGTGCTCGATTATGTTAATTTGTACATTTAGAAAACTTGTCCTCATATTACTTACCAGCTCCATTCATTCACTTCTTCATTGTGTTTTGATGACTTGTGACCGTCATCCAAAAGCTGATCAGGATGGTACGTATGTTAGGCTGAGAATTATAGATATTTCGTGTTCTCAACTCAGTAATGTTCTGATTGCTTTTCGATCATGGTTTTAACCATACCAGGTGTGTTTGACAGTTGCCGACGATTATATATCGGAGAGGGGTGATTTGCTGTGCTGCAAATAAAATTCTTCAGGAATGTGAATTCATTCGATTGGCGGGCCAATCTACGGAGTGCTGCATATCACCTGTATCACCTGTAGTCTCGTTGGTAGGTGTAGTAACAGTTATAGTGATGTACAGTGTTAATAATATGCACCTCCAGCCATTATAGGGGCGCGTGTGGCGCAGTGGTTGGAGGCGCCACTGCGGCGCGCACGTGAAAATGCGCCCATGGCTCACCAAGCCTTCCATCCCTCCGGGGTCGGCAAATTGGTACCAGACTTGTCTGGGTGGATAGCAGCACTGGCTCGATACATCGGCCGCCCTCCGCGAGTCATTGTAAAGGCCAGATATGTATTCAATCACCTCCAACGATGCTTAATGAAGTCAAATGAATGGGCATCCGTCAGGGATGGATTGATCAACGCCGAGAGCTTTATCCTTTATCCTTTATCCAGCCATTATACGATCTGCGGACACAGGTTAGGTGTGTTTTGGTCCCAATCGAATATCGGTATCCCCGATAGACTTGTTCGGTCGAAGGATATGTAAAGCATTTCACCTTCTACATGCAGGCCTTTACCTCCACCGTTTTTAGCTATAGAGCACCTAAACTCTACGGGGTTTTTATGTGGATTGCTAGGTATAGTAACGGTTGGCTTGGCAGGCCTTTCGAAGTTATTAGACTTATTTGCTCACTGAGATCCCGAAAACTCTGCTATATACTTCATAGTCACTGAGTTTAACACCTTTTCGTATAAAAGCAATCATACTTGTTTTGGCATATAACCACACGAATACGAAAGGTAAAAATTGAGTTCGGCGGAGAAGAAACTGGACGCACATCCGTTGGTCGTCCCACATCTCCTCAAGTGCATGATTGTTTCGACCCTCGTTTAATCCACCCCCACCTACCTAATCGCCTCCGGATGTGCCACTTAACTACACAGCTAACTTGCTCGAGGTTCTTTGTAGGTATATATGTATGAAATGGCATTAATGTTAGTGCTCATCATCTGTATCACACATGGTCCCTTTAATTATCGAACAATTCACAGGAGCACCAGTAGAATCTCCATTTGTCATTGTTGTTGGCTGCACAATGGGGCCCTGTTTGTTCGAGAGACACGAGCAATATGAAGCCTGCGATGGGCTAATTATTTATAAAACTTGTAATGGGCTGTTTATTATTGGCTGCTGTGCTTTGTCAGATGCGCTTGCTCTTTTCTGGATTTCCAGATGCAAGCGTCGAATTTCTTTTTAAACTTGGGTGACTTTGCTGGTCGTGAACTTCATCGCTTTTCGGCACTCGGGAATAATGCCTTTCCTAAACCATGGAGAAATTTGTTTATTATTTGCTATTTTCACTTGAATTCTTAAGCGATCCATCTCTACGATGAACCTTGAGGGTCCCAACAATACTCTTATTTAGCTAGTATATTCTCGGTCTTGGAAGAATTTTTTCGCGTAATCCAAAGATCCGAGTTTGCATTCGCCTGCCTTTGTATATGGAAAGAACATTTGCCCTCCGGTTTTGGTTTGCTCGCAACAGAGCCTCTGGATGGAACCGTCGACGTTCTTAACAGCTTAGGTCGCCTTACTAACGCTTCCTGAGGATGGACTCTTTGCTGCTCACTGTTGTTCGACACCCGAGAACACCATATGTCTATGGTGGACTGGTGAAGCCCCTGCTGCCAATAAGGTATAAGGGCGATATTAATAAAAGTACGAAGTACTTCATAGATTACCTCCCATCTATAATTAAAGGTTCCTACCTTAATTTTTCCCCCGAAACATGTTTCTGACGTGACACCTTTGCTGCAATAATGAGTCTTCAAACCTAGACGAAGTTTAGCTTCGATGCTTTGGTTTTCATTTCAAAGAAATTTTTCACTCAATTCTCAACCTCATTGGTCAGTTGTCAATTAATTTAAATTTCTAGAGTAGAGCTAGAAATTTATAGGAAACAGCCTTCTTATAAGAGAATTTTCCAATTAACTTTTATAAAATTGCAGTTGGCTTTGTGACAAGAGAAGAGCACTTTGCCATGAACTATATTCGAAAAACTATTTTCATCTATTAAAAATCATTTCATGGGCGCGTAGCTTAGTGGACCACCACGCTGGTTCTAATCCACACCGAGCCCACCAAACCTCTCACCGCTCCGGAGTTTGGAAGTTGGTACCAGACTTACCTGGGAAACATTCACACCCTGCAGTTCAAGTGCTAACGCTCAAACGATGATACCTCAGGATTCCAGGGCGAACCGACTCATCCAGCATTCAATGACATTCATGACGAAAGAGAAATCCTCAAGCAGAACCTCAAACCACGCACAAATAAAGCCGGAAGACTTTTGTGGAGGATGGGTGCGAGGTCGGGCGTGATCCTCTCTGAAATTCCGGCGTAGCTCTACTACATCGCGTGTTTACACCAAAGGAGTCGCCAACCTTTGTACATCAGAAGAAGCCTTTACCATACAAGTCTGGCGCCCATATGGAGAATTTGGACAGATAGGAATCTTAGTTGGTACAGAGCGTTGGCGGATCAGCAGCCATTTATGTACTGTAAACCTTCAACCCTTGTGCTATAATCCATCTTGCTATTTACATTCCATGTGTGGACTACGTAGTACTATGCCTTCTCAAATAAACAGAATTTAAAGGCGTAGCAACGATTGAAAGCGCAATATTTGTAACGAAAGAGCTTCAACTAAATAGACCGAAGGAACAAGGGCGAGTTTAAGTGGCTACATATTAAAAAAAAGCCATTACATATAGACTTTTAATGGTATTTATTAGCTTGTGTTTGTATTGTTCGGCTCTCACGAGGTTGACAGAGATGTTTATTCGGCTTCGACTTCATCATAGCCAACGATCCGGGTCGATGGTTCACCGTTGTTCCTTTTCTCGATGTGGTATCATCGAAACGGCGCTGGAGCATTTATTAGTGTATCAAAAGACCTTAGGATTTAAGCACTTTTTTAACGTGAAGCAAATTTATTCCAGTGGTACAGAACTTTGGACTCTGGAAAGCGACTGAGTCTTTCCAATAGTTTTGAATAATTGCTTGGATACTGACAGACTTTTAGCATAAAAAGTGGACAAGTCGCCAGAAAATCTGCCTTTATTTCTATTTATCCGTTCGCACCTTTATTTCTCATTTTCGTTTCTAGTGTTCATTCACCGAGTATTCCATATTGTTGCATTCAGTGAGGATGGCGACCAATCGCCGATTGGCCTCTTCAGTAGTTTCGCATAAATTTAGTAATTGCACTCAAATGGTTGTTCCCCATCGTAGAAGGACCTTCTGTATATTCAAGGGCCCTTGTGTATTCAACAGTGCACTTTGTTCGCTCGTTGTTGTTGGTAAGATGGTGAAATGTTTCAACTATTCTACTTGTTTGCTGGGCAACGAAAACAAGTTGAATATTCTAAACATTTCCCAATCTTAATGGCGGATAGCACAGTGGTAGTGATGTCCATCATAACGACCATGGTGCTAGTTCGATTCCGCTCTTGACCAACCAAGCGTCTCATTCCTCCGGGGTCGGGAATTTGGTGCCAGTTTTGTCTAGGAAAAAATCACTCTCTGCAATCCAACTGGGAACTCCGCAGCTAGGCTATCTCATGACTCCAGGGAGAATTGCTCGATCAGCATTCTATGACGTTCAAGATGAAATGAGAATCCTCAAGCAGTAACCGAAGCCACACGTAAGAAATTGGAAGATTTTCGTGGACAATAGATTCGAGGAAACGAATCAAATGTGAGAATTCCTGGGACCAGCACAATAGACGTGATGGTCGATCATATAAAATGAAAATAAGAAAAATTGTTCTTGCTTTCGTTGCCTTTCTTTTGCTCTTTACTCGGTGGATAAAATCATTGATGAATTTTTCACGAATGGCCCACGTCTTCACAAATTCTATAGGTTCACAACACAATTCCTACTTCGTACTTTCACAATTGTCGTTTGTGACGGTGTTTTTTCCCTTCATAGTGAAGAAAAGCAGTGACTTCGATAGGGGCTGGACGATTTGTGAATACTAACCGCCTTTAAATTTCACAGCAACTCTTGCATTGACTTCGTTGTCCTCCAACCGTCACCTACGATGACCATCGGATTCCGGCTTTAGCTACTGCAAAAGGACCTGTTATTCCCTCTCCTTATAATGAGTGCTAGTCGAGCGTAGTTTTTTCTTGAATCCCGGGACAAATGTACTAGAACGTTCCTCGATCTTCACCACGAACATTACGGGTACTTTGGAATATGACTTTTCTTTTACTACTCGCTTCCTTCTTTAAGACGGCGACTCGCGTAACGTCATTAATGCCCAACGGACCGTTCGACAGTGCTGTAGCGGGTCGTGTTTCAATGTTGCACAACTATTTTAAATAAGCAGAGCAAACTAACGAGGTCATCTTAGTCCGGAATCTTCCAGAAAGGTCTAGGGGCGTTCTTATCTGTCTTGGCGTTACATCTAAGGAACAGCTGTCTGACATCCGCGGCCTATCTGACTAGTTAATCAAAGTTGGAGGCGATGACATGATCTAGGCGAGCGAGATTGTCCGTCTGATTCTTCATGTGGCTAATTTTGGTGCGATACATTGTGATTCTGATAAAAGTAAAAATTCTGGCTGCTTTAAAGCGACACCTAAACCACATGGTGCCATAAGACTGCTGATCCACTATTTTCAAGATAACTAATTAAGTACTAGGAACATCAGTTAAGTAAGCCGTAGGAACTTCTTCAATGTCGAAATTATGTGTGAGGCTTCCTATGGACAAGCGATTCATCAAGATTCTTTTTCAGTCATATTGGGACGAAAAAACTTGGCCACACCCATCGTTTGGATTCGGGAAATACATAATAACACTAAATACACTTTTGTTTTCATTTCGCTGGTTAATTCGTAAGTGCTGATGGAAGGAGACGCATTCGAGTATAGCGAACGTTGCGACCGTAGGGCGACGGTTACTTACGGTCTTCACCTCGTCGAGAAACGTTTCATGTGAGACAGCGACGAGCAAAGATTTGCTTCTGTTTCCTAGACCACTACAATCCAGTTGCTTGTGTGTAGTCCAGAGGCCAATATCCGGAGATCTCAAAACGGCCGATCGGCCTCGGACACTGACGACAAAAAAATTCGATGAAAAATCCACGAACACACCCATTGAACGACAACATGGTCGCGCAGTATCCATATCCAGGTTGCCTCCAAAACTGGTTAAGAGGAAATTCAAGCATTGAGGACATGAAAACTAGAAGCCTCGGCGCTTTAGCAGGATGTGTTTGGCTCAGTTTTTATGGCCTTTTACACAGCAGATTTACCCATGTGGGTGGCTGATCAAATCCCAAGTGGGCAGATGCGATCTCCATCGATCACACCGGGTCGTGGTTGTCATTCTGCACTAATGACATCGTCAAAGCCACTGTACCTCGTCTTTCTAGTCGTTCTTTATCCACTAGTTTTCTTTCACAGAACATTACCTACGTGTTTGTCGCTCCTTTTTGTTCGTCTAGAGATATTCAATACGACCGATTAGACAATTTTTGCCGAGAAGGGCGATTATCAGGCGACTCGACTTGCGCCTTTTTTGCTCGACACGAACGATTCGTTCCATTGTATTCCTTTCCGTTTGTCCAAATAACAAAGAACTTCTTTCTGGTTATTGTTATCGTCGTCGAAAATCTTTTCGACTATGTTTGTCACCGTCATCCTGCAACAGTCCTGTTGACGTCTGCCGAACGACGCTTGTCAGAGATGTCCCTTCGTTCCCTTGCCACATCCCGTTCCAGTATTCCGTGCTTTTCATTTCGGGAGGCGACTTTCTTCGGTTTTGCCGATTTTGAGCTTTGCAACAGTAAGCTTATGTGGTTTGAAACGCACAGATATTGGAAGTTTTCATGGATCAATCCGGACCGGTGCACGCATGTCGCTTCAGGACGAATCAAGAGTAGTTATGTCCAATGAAAGTCTTCGAAAGCTGCATTGAAAAGGTTAGGAAATTTTTCATGTGTACTTGTCATAACAGAATTTATTTAGTTTATCATGGATCTTTTCTGTAGTCCTATTTTCATCAAATTTTGCCGAATTTTAAAAGCGATTTAAAGACGTAAGAAAAGTTTTTAAAGCCGTCTGACTTTCTAGGGATGCCTAGAAATCTTCAATTTGTACGCGAAGTTTTCTAGAGCTGATTAAAGCATTGGAGAGAACTCTGTAGACAGAAGAAGAACAATATTCTTGTATCTTGGAAGTTTAGTTATGATTGCGGTTAAAAGACGGCAGAGTTGTCGACATTTGAAGTAACTAACGCCTTAGGGACCTTAGGAGTTGACAAATTTGCAGAAAGGACTTCCTTGTTTTCAGCTGAGGTTATTTCGAAATTTAAAGTATTGAAGATTTCGGTTCTTTCTGCTCAACCATTTCTCATTTGACAGACGCTGTCGGAAAGTGAAAAACTACTGAGATCAATGTCGTTCGTTAACTCTTTTGACCTTATGCGGTCATTCCGTCGGCTAACTTTCCACGTTACGTGGTGATTTCGGTTCTTACGTGAAAGCGGTATATAAGTCTCTACGGGACAAACCGACAAAAAAAGCGCTTCGTAGACCTAGAAAAATCAATGTTCATCTTCGTCGAGTTACCAAACACTTAATTTCATGGAAAAGAGCTGAGAATTCTTTCCGTTTTACATAGGTAAATAAGGTTCGATGAAGTGATTTTTGGCTAGTTGAGAAGGCGAAATCTTTCTGTCCATTCACTATGAGTCGTTCTCTTTATTATGTGCTGAAACACGTTCAGATTTTCACGTCCCTCTTTTCATTTTTTAAAACCGAAAGAAAATTGAAAGGAGAAAAAGAGAGAAAAGAGAAGAGAAGGGAACTTAGGCAGTGCGCCTTGATCGCTGCACCCCTAGTGATCAGCTTTGGAAGTGGTCTTGAGTAATCGAAAGTAGCCGATGGCGGTCGGAGAGAGCCACTGGAATTCCAGGATTCTGTACAGTGCTCTTTTTCTGTTCCTGCATCGGTAGTCCCGATCGTTGTTTCCGAGATCTACGCGAGATCTGGACGAACGATTATTCCTACGGCGTGTAGTCCCCTCCCCTTCATTTCAGAGTGCTGTCGTTCGGCTTCGACGACTACACACGTCTTTCTTTTCGCTTCTCTTTTGCGGTTATGCTTCAACTTGGCTTTTCAGTTGATCTTCCGTTTCCAATTCTCGAAATCCAAACCCCAATAGTGATAATTAGTGATTTTGTTGTTAAGGAAGAAAAATTCTCTAGAAAATCATATGGACGTTTGGAATCCTTTCGATTTCCTGCCTACATTCTATAGTTTCATGGACATCAAGTGCATTAAAGAGTAGTCGGCCTTCTTTATATATCATCTGTATCGCATCTACTCCCATTCACCATCAGACAACTCAAGCTATTAACTAATAAATTCCATTTGTCCTGTTGTGCACCAGAAGTCTTCAATGGTTTCCGTTCACTTCATAAACGCTAAGAGCACTACTCTGTTAGTCTAACAACCTTTTTTTGATCGTTTTTCAACAGTTTACAAACACTAATAGCTCGTCGGCTTTTACCATGGTATCCTGTGCTCGCTCTTCGCCGGACATCATGAGTTTTTTGTAAGCTCAGGAGGTCCATCTGGGGAAGGGAACCTGGCTATATCATCTGGCATCCAGAAAAGTCACCTAGGCACGATGATATTTTGAACCATTGGGACGAGTTGTAAATTGTGAATGAGGTTTCCTCTAGGGTTTTTTCAGTTCACTAGCGTAAAGTGAATAGCCGTAGTAGCCTACCTCTATGTTATTTGCCATTAATAAGCATGATGTATCAAAATTAAGGATTAAGTGGTGTTTTTGAAAGATTTTCCACAGCTTAGATTTTTTTGGCATTTTTTGCCAACGTTGGCTGCAGTTAACATTTTGTGCTGTCAGAGACATTGCAAGCTTTTACCTTGCTAGGGCATTATAATATTTTCTAATATACCAGCAATATTTCGTAGAGAAATTAAATAAAACCTAGTAAAGTATTGGTGGTGAAAATGAGCGTTGAGATTTTTCGATGCGAAATCTACTGTCGCCTCCCTGACGCTATCAAGGGACGCTATCTTTCAATCCCTTGGCTTACTGGCATTTGACCGCTCCGACGGAAGGAGAAGGAAAAACCGATGCGTGGGCTGCATAAACCTGAAATTCTTTCATGAAGGAGTGTCAGAACTTCTATCTTATTGGGAAATATTAGTTGATATCAGTGTTTTTTGTTATACTTGATGAGGTTTACTATGAAGCGAAATATTTTATTTGAAAATTGTAGAATAAATTATATTCGAGCATGCATAAGTCGTATCTATAACTAATGATGTCGCTTATATTCTGAGAGTAGTTAGCGTTGTCGATCAATACACATGTTTTTCATTGTGGTTGGTTGTAGTATTTGCTGTGCGGTTTTTCCTCCGATGTTACGACTAATGCGTAACCATCTAAAATTCGTATCCAAACAAGTGAATGGTTTTTTTTTTTGAAATGGGATTGGCCCTATGCTGAGGGATTATAGAAGACTTTGAGGGTTTGATTTGCGCTGACCTCCAAGCAAAATGTCCATAATCTTCCTCCACTATGGCCACAATCAATGTCACCATTGATTTCTCCTCTACGGCGTATCTTTTCATAATGATCTCGGTCGGTCATCGCTGTGGTATAGATCCTATTTTGGATACAATGATGCTAGAAGTGGAGAACTCGTGCCAAAGCGGTCTTAGAGTGAATGTTTATAGGTTCAAATACCTGTAATCCATAGTGTAAGTAGGAACTTTGCTCTGCAACTCCTACTTCCTGGTTCAGGAGTGTAATATTTTGATAGAAGTCACGAATTCTTCAGACTGCTAGTGAAAGATAATCGTCGTTTGCTCCTATTTTACGATCCAGTGCTGTTGGCGTGACTTGTAGGAATAGTTCAGTGATCTCGTTCAACTCGGTGCCAGGTCAACCCGTTGCCGTTCCTCCCATGGTATTGCCCGATTATGGTTGTGTTTGCCTCATGCAGGCCATTATCCGACAACGAACAGCCTCTGTTGGTGGTGTATACCTCGCTCCTTCCACAACTTTTACTTTGTGGCATAGTTTGTCAATTGTCAAAGCGACACATCGGTCAAATGCTTGACCTTGACGTCATTAACTCTCTCTCTCTCTCTCTCTCTCTCTCTCACGAGTTCACCTTATCACACAGACTTTGAAGGTCTCTTCATAAATTCTTCATCTCACTCACTATTCAAGTATGTTTATAGCTTTTTCTCTGTTGTTGCTTGCTATCTTGCTACTTTCAACAATTCTGGTGATCGAAACTGTTCTGCCTGCGCATCGTAGTGCGGCGTTCGGAGGAATATGCAGCGGTGCCAATGCGCTTTCAGTTCGATCATCATTATTATCAGTTCTTGTGCACCCATCACTCGTCTGTTTTCTCCAAAGGCATTTTAGCTTTTGATGCGATCTATTTATATATCCAGTTTCACCATGCAAATTTGGCACATGGAACCTTTCCCATGCGGCGATCGTCGTCTTCCCCACCACATTTTCCCGCCAAAGATAATCACCATCGACCAACTGTTTCAACTGACTGGTGTCGTTTACTATAAAGTACGTTTTTTTATTCACATAGAGATATGTAGCTACCAATTTAGACCTCGGTAGTGGAAGGCAACGATTGTTTTTTCTTTTCTAAAATGTTGCTGCTTAGACTTTGCACAGTGGAGCAGAAATTAGTATCGCTAAAAAGTGTATAGGTCGACATGAACGACACTACGGCGATGAAAAAACGACTATCACGTGTGAAAAGCGAGAGAAAGGTGAACAGTTCGGATATGCTCACCATCAGCGAATCCATTCCCGACTTCAACGAGAAGGTTACTGTTATTCATTTTTTCGACGCTTTTGTTCCCCACAATCCATAAGTCGTTCACCTTAAGTAGCGCACCCTCTAAGCTATAATCATTTCGAAGAGTACCGTACTACTGTTCTACAACTTTTAGATAATTGTTAAATAATTGAAAAAAGCTTAGGGTGGAATTTTTACGATTAAAAGACCGAAGAAGCTTCCATGGTCAGATGATGTGGCATTAATAAATGAGAGCTATTGCAAATTTATACGAAAAGTTCGCTTCATGGAGGATTGCTGTCATGTCATATTTACAATTTAGTTAGAGGTTTACGCTACCGGTACTGTCTAAGAATGGCGTGGTTGGTTTATTGTAGTAGTTGTACCAGAGACCTTGTGCGCAATAGCAGCGACTCGTTGCATAAAGCCATGCACTTCCTCAAATTTTACCTACAGAAGGGACAGTGAAACGACAACACGTTCGGCGTTGATCAATCTCTTAGGGATCAGCCATGCTTTCGGATCCAGCATAGTAGAGGTGCACGTAAATAATTACCCGGCCAATAAAACGAACTAACGATGTATCAAGGCAGTATTTCTATTCTTCCAATCAAGTCCTGGTACTACACAAGACAGACATTAGGTTTGATTAGATTGTGTTGCAACATGCATTCTGTTAATCGTAGAGCACTTCTAACTACTTCTAACTGAGCTCTTCTTAAAATTTTTTATTTTTTTGGTTTTTAATCACTAGAAAATCAAAGAATCTTGGTATTTATGACAGCAAATTAAAAAGCTTGTAAAAAAGTTTTTAAAGACTTTGAAAAGTTGAATTTGGGAAGACAAGTTTTTAGCAGACGATTCAATAAAGATATAAACCTATGGGAAAAACTTATGGCGTGCAACGTTTTTCAGCTGGATGACTACTACGAACCGACAACAAAGAATCTGGACGTGGTATCGCTGGTGGTAGATGGTACCTGCTATTACGACGTCGAACCAGAGGTTCGAATAATTCGAATAGAATACACAGGCGAACGTCTCTACCAATCTTGTCCTTCAAATGATTAACGCTTTAAAATTTGATATAAACTGCACTGCTATACTAATCCTAATTTTTATGCCGCCGCCCACACACGATTTCTGGATGGACGATGTTCAAAAGTGATAGCTCTGTTTGTTATATCAATCAATCCAGTAATCTATATGCATTATTCGTTATTATGCGTTTTTTCCTGTTGGAATGTATGAGATTCAACTACGTTTAAGTTTCCAAATGGTAATTTCCACGTGTACCGTTGGCTTTGACTGCTGGTTCACAGTCATTAGGATCGCTTCCGTCTTTACGTTGACCTAAGCGGCAAGCGGTAATCGTGCCGCGGATCTAGGTACACTTGCCACTGTCTGTGAGGAAGCTCCTGGTGTAGTTATCGTGAGACATCGTGGGAAAACTCGACTAGTAGCCCATCACTGAGGGAAGCCGTTTGCGGCGTTAGGCGGTCAACTCATCACCGAGAAGCCATCAAATCTGAGGTTGCTACCTAAGCAACGTACCTGCGATTGGCCGTGAAGCCGGTTTCTTACTTTGCACCTATAATACTGCAACACTTTCTTCATACTTTAGTTTTCCACAGTCTTTTTGAGGCCGCAACTCATCGAATTCCATATGGTCATCTTACACGGAAGCAATGGGAAGAAGGCTGACGTGCGCCACTGAAGTAACAGCACTTGCATTATTTGTGAAAAAAAACATTTCGTTGACACGTGATACTTTGCTGTTTCGTGACTATTTAAGGAAGATCAATGAGAAAAACTGCCGCACACCAACCTATGCTGTTGATGAGAAATCTGGATGTTGACTTTTGAGCTGGAGCAACTGCTCCATTGTGAAAAGTCTTCTAAATTCGTTATCGGTGACTTCAACAATGGAATAAGGAGGATCGATGAAACTGATATAGTGAGGGAATTTGGAATAGGGGAGTGAAATGAGAATGGTAAAAGCTCTGCTAAGCTATCCACATCAAGCTTATTCCATGTAACTTTATCTAAGTTTTCGCAAAACATTGCTGTCCATGATGACTCGACTCACACACAGGCTAGTCATATCGATATAAACAGCGGGTTTTTGTGAAATCATCATAGGTACAACCGTTATGTAGTAAATGCATACATAATTTCCTCTTCAGGGAGATTCGGTTCAGCCGAATATCACCAAGAACCTGCTGTTAACATCCAAGAGGACTTTGACTTTTTGACGCCAAAATCAAAATCAGGCGACCAAGGACTTAAAATTTATAGCTCATAGACTTTAAAACAACTCCGGATTGCGAAAAAAAAGGAGAAAATAGATCTAGAGTCGACACCAATGTATGCCATATGACTGGTTGTAAATCGCTGGAGAAGTACATTCTAGTGAAAGGATAAATTATGCCGGCAAAGGAAGAAAAAAGCTATTGGAGGCACGACAGATAACAACGGAAAATCCACTTATCTTTTACTTTCTAAAATCTATATCGGAACCTGACGTACCCGATTATAAAAACTGCTGAATTCTTGCCTCTTAATATCAAGTCGGTTTCTAAAACATGAATAAAAGTACAGCTCCAGGACCAGATATTGCCACAACCCCCTTATTGCGACCACGATCCCAAAGGCTATATGTTCTCCCACAATCATCAACATGATAGTTTACATTCAAAAACAAGGAATTTTGGATAAACAGAAGATTTTGCGTACGGTGATTCTGCCCAAGAAACGTAGCCATGATCAAGAAGATGAAGGAAGACACAGCTTTAGGGTCCCAATAGCATCATGGTCTCTTTTTTTCAAAATGGTATTCACACAGCTTGGTTAGTTCTCGCAGTCTGCACCACAAAATCTCCTCGAAAAAAGTAGGTCGCAGGGTAGCGGAAAACGTCGCGTAAAGTCGTCATGTCTGGGAGCCGGAGTGAATGAGTCTTTGTTACCACCCTGACCTTTTGCTAGGTGTGAGGGACAAGCAGCTGGTGGTAACAACAGCAGGCCAACTCCTTTTGCGACTACAAGATAGACAGATGTACCCGTGGTCAAAACCAGTTAACTGTTTTTAAAGTTGAATTTATGATTCACGGAATGGAACTCACAGACTCTACCATGTTTGGAACAAAACAATGTGATGATGGAGATAGACAATGGGTAACGACGAGTCGGAAGTGTACTGAGATCCGTACGACTTGTGAAGACGAGCTATGCAAGATTCTAGCAATCGCTTAAACGGTGCTCCATTTTTGTTGGAT
This sequence comes from Angiostrongylus cantonensis, assembly GCA_009735665.1. Taxonomy (NCBI): domain Eukaryota; kingdom Metazoa; phylum Nematoda; class Chromadorea; order Rhabditida; family Metastrongylidae; genus Angiostrongylus; species Angiostrongylus cantonensis. The sequence goes on from MQTX01000091.1 coordinate 556,639, forward strand.
AATCAAGTAGAGCGTAAAAAGCAAACGGTATTCCATCGTTTTAAAATATCTTTGATTCCTAAGGAGTAGCATATTAGAATATATCACCTTTTCTTTCACTTTTCTGTCTATCGAAAGTTTCTTTTTTTTCTGATTTGCCAGTCTGTTCTTAGGAAGACGAATGGATTCGTATCCAACTCGAACGAGGCGATCTGATTGTGATTCCAAAAGGTGTTTCTCATCGCTTTACTGTTACACCACAGGTCTGCCATTTTTCCCTGAGACAATGTTTCCTTCTTTATTTTGGTTCTCGCGGTTTTTGTTCAAAATTGTCTATTTTTCTTTTAGATCGTTATCTTTAAGCAAATTTTAGTTTCAACGACTTTTTTCGTGTTTTCTAACAGATTTTGTTTTAGAACTACGTACAGATACAGCGTTTCCTCCCTAAGAAACCAGATGATGTACAAGGATGAGGTCCTCCGACAAGCGTCCTTCCTACCTACAGCGAATATTTTTTAAACGTAGTTGTAGTTAATATTAACTATTTGCTTGTCTATATGCTTTAGGTAGTTTTTTGTTGTTGTCGTGAAAAATTTATTACACTGCTTTTGTTCCTCCGATGATTCACAACCAATTCTGCCTGAGCCCGATGAGCAATGATTCTACAGAAAAACGGCATCGCAGCGTCAATTCATAGCACTACTTCAAGAGCACATTTCTTGGCGAAAATTATCATTGAGTTAGAAGATGTCTGCCTCCTGAAACGGAAGTGCGAGCTTGCGTGGATACTCAGGTCCGCAAAGAAATAATGTGTTTGGAATACCAAAGAAATTACCCACATATTTAAACATCCTTCTGATTTCCAAAATTTGCAGCGCTTTTTGTCAAAAGAACGCCTGTCTGTATTTGTGTGTGTGTGTGTGTGTGTGTGTGTGTGTGTACGTGCGTGCGTGCGTGCGTGCGTGCGTGCGTACGTGTTTGTGAATGAGCGTGTAGTGCATATGCATATGATTGTGAGTGCAGGAGACGTAGGGATTATCGAATGTTTTACCTAGATGGTTTGGAAGGCAAGCTTTTGGTTTTGGTTAATCGATGCAGCATTCGGAGGTTAACTTCATCGCTTCATAAGGACTTTGAAACCACTCGTAATTCCATGTCACCTTAAGTTACTTGAAGATTTTACAACTAGAATAACAACAGGACTGAATCCGCGAAAAAATGAAATGGTTTAGATAGCAACCAAATTTTGGAACGGTGAAGTGTTCAAAGTGCACTTGATGAGACTGGGATGATCTAAACCCAATCATTACGTCGATAGGGCGAAATTATGAGCGTATAGTGTCTTTCCGAGAGCTTTAATGGTTTTACTCTCTAAATATTGTCCTACCACTCCATTTCGTTGAAATAATGAAATAACAGCAGGGTTTTACAAAATTAGGGTCTGCGCTTAAGGTTTCGGCACCCTCTCATTTTCCAGTGCTACAACTTTGTTATAACAATCCCATAGTCGTGCATCAATGAAGAACGATACTGATTACCTATGCCGAGGATAAATGGAAGTCCGTTTACAAAGACGTAAATTCTTTAGTTGTTTGTGCAAAACGTAACGATGATGGTGAGGATTTTGAATGAAAACGAGACAAGACATATTGAGAATCATAAGGTAGTCACTTTTTATCTAGTGCTTAATCTTCTTCATGGAAGGGTATGATGTGGAATACAGCCATGATGATGTTGAGGTATTTGTAAAACTCCAGACCGCAGGTATCTGCGGTTGGGACCGAACTCGCTGTTAGCCTTTCCGAGAGCTGACGTGTTCACCACCGATAATTGGTGCACTGTGCACACAAACCCAGGAAGGATGAGTAAAATGCAGTTATAGTGATGTACAGTGTTAATAATATGCACCTCCAGCCATTATAGGGGCGCGTGTGGCGCCGTGGTTGGAGGCGCCACTGCGGCGCGCACGTGAAATACGCCCATGGCCCACCAAGCCTTCCATCCCTCCGGGGTCGGCAAATTGGTACCAGACTTGTCTGGGAGGATATCAGCACTAGCTCGATACATCAGCCGGCCACAGCGAGTCATTGTAAAGGCCAGATATGCATTCATTCACCTCCGAACGATGCTTAATGAAGTCAAATGAATGGGCATCCGTCAGGGATTAATCATCGATGACATACTTATCCACCTCTTATCTTTTTAAAATAAAAAAGGATAAAGCTCTCGGCGTTGATCAATCCTTGAGGGATGCGCCATGCATTCGACTTCATTAAGTGTCGTTGGAGGTGATTGAATGCATATCTGGCCTTTACAATGACTCGTGGTGGCCTGCCGATGTATCGAACCAATGCTGCTATCCTCCCAGACAAGTCTGGTACCAATTTGCCGACCCCGGAGGGATGGAAGGATTGGTGGGCCATGGGCGCATTTTACGTGCGCGCCGCAATAGCGCCTCCAACCACTGCGTCCTCTCTTATCTTCTTATTCCTAGAAAATATAGGAAAACAAAGACAACAGGAAACGAGTGGCTTGAAAAGCTTTCAAGTGCATCGAAGATGACGAAGTGAAGAGAACAACGAACACCCGACTCCGTGCTTGCCTTTACGATTTCCCGATCCCTTCTGCTCTAACGTCAGCGGTAGAAACCTGGTCGCCAAGCAAGTAGAATAAAACATACTCAGCGTTATAGAATGCGCTGTCGAAAGGTAGGAGTATCTAGTGTCACGCAAGTGAGGGATGGGATCCGAATCTCCGTTCTACGTCAACGATCAAAAGTCAGAAACGCCGTTCTACACGCTAAACTTTTGAGGGCAAGGTGGTCGGGACATAATGCGCATTAGTGCCAACCATTGGACAATAGCCGGGATTAGTTAGTAACGGAATTCCTCTGTGTGTCAAACTTACAGCAGAATTATCATCGACCCGATGTTTAGAGTTCTTCGTGAAAACCCTAAAGGATACGTACGATGCTCAACGAGTCCCTCGAGCTAGCAGAACCTATTGTGTTACTCTTGTACACGACAGAAAAAGTGGGAGAAAATTTATAAACACACGCTCGAGTCATACGACGATCAGCTGGGCAACAGATAATACAGGTGACAGGTGATTTTTAGGAGTGTCGAAAGATTTCAGCGTGACATCAAAACGGAACAAGGTAGACGATTTCTCTCAATCATCTGCCTCGTCACTATCATTTCTTCCGATAACATACGTGGGAAAGCTAAATTGGTGTAGCACAGATTTAAATGCTTAATCACATCACAGGAGGTTTTGTTGATCGTCTAGTGAGAAGTTCGTACTGCGACAACGTTACGATGCCCCTGTCGTGAACTGTTCCATGATGCCTACAGAACAGAGCGCAAGCGGCGTTGTAGTCTTCCGAGCGGGCCATGAATATACCGAGCACGGTGTCATATGAATTGTTCTTCCTTTGACATCGCGTCAAAGTGTTTTGTTGAAGCGCTTATTGACATTTCCTATCTATTCACCGTTTTTCTTCGGTAAGCAAACACGAGGTTGATATTGCATAACTTATTAGTATACAATAGCTGACGTTTTGGCGGTTTCGCTTTCTTCAGAGCTTGAAAAGAGCCTTTTCTAACTAACTTACAACAGCACAACAGAAAGGGTTCATGCTGAAGCAGTAGATGTTATTTTTCATCAATTCAGCTCGATTGACTAGCTCTTAATATCAATTTGATTACAATATAGCAAGCGTGGGCGCGTGTGGCGCAGTGGTTGGAGGCGCCACTGCGGCGCGCACGTGAAATACGCCCATGGCCCACCAAGCCTTCCATCCCTCCGGGGTCGGCAAATTGGTACCAGACTTGTCTGGGAGGATGGCAGCACTAGCTCGATACATCAGCCGGCCACAGCGAGTCATTGTAAAGGCCAGATATGCATTCAATCACCTCCAACGATGCTTAATGAAGTCGAATGCATGGCGCATCCCTCAGGGATTGATCAACGCCGAGAGCTTTATCCTTTATCCTTTATAGCAAGCGTTACTGATTGTTGTCGTCATCCACGTGACCGAAGAATGAATTCAAGGCTAACCGTGTTAGGAGGCATGACTCTCCCTGACAGTGAGCGCTCGTTATTATAATTGGGACCGAGTTTCTCACCATCTGAACCCATTTCTAAGGTAACCTTGCGCAGGGTCGCATGTAGTTTACATGAACTTCAAGATAGACTCTGCAAACTGAGACAAACTCTGAGTGACAAAATCATACGTTAACAAAATATTCGGTGTTTGCAACCACTTCAACTTCTCAGCACATCTGTGAGCTTCGGTTTTGCTCGTGACCTTTCGTTCTAGCAATGAACACTGCCCTGTCGACCTTGATATGTTTTAGGTATAGCCATTGATAGCTCCATTGGACATAAATGGAACGTCAAATACGAATTAGTTCTGTGTTAACATCTACTTCGTGTAGATTCGTAATTTTTTCTATGCAAAAAAAGTCAGATAGCACTCATCCCTGTGGTCCGATCATTAAACCGGTTATCATTCCAAAAACGATGTTTGTCGAGCTGCCTTTTCATGTCCCGATCAAACGGTTGCCGTATTCCTTGGCTGGGTGCTCTATACATATTTTCGATGCTTCAGTTAAAGCTTCGAGAATGCCGATCTTAATTTTAGCTTATCTTGACAACACTAAATTGCAGGGTAATAATGCCCCCGACGCATTTTTACTATTAAAAATTTCCTCGGCAGAACTTGAAATCTATAAAAAAAAAAACTACCACGTCCGTTGATAGCTTGAACGCAATACAGCTAAGGTTGAAAGCTTTTCTCGCAGAGGTGCGGCATTTTAAAGTCGAAGGACAAATTGAGTACAACCTTTATGTCGTAATAAGCCAAAGTGCTCTCGTAGCGCAGTGCTAGAAGTTTCAAGCAATACATCGAAAGGTTTATGTTAAATCGTGCGTCTTGGAAAACCAAGCCCTCTAGTTCTACGGGATCGTCTAATTGATAAGTTTCACTAGGTGACAACGGATCAAGTATGAGTTCCGTCACTCCTGAGTTCCTCAAGGGACATGGTTTATTGGCTCAACCATTAGAGACTTATCAACACAGAAAACTTAAAATTTTTAAAGAAGTCACCATGAAAGGAATTTTTCGAAGCTAGGTGAAACTAAAACCAATCGGCACAATGTCCAGAACGAGAAGCCGTTCTTCAAAATATTCATTTGTTCACGTACCCACCACTGTTACCACGGAGAAGGCAAGCAGGAAGTTATTGCGTTATTTGCGTTATCTTTACTTTCATCAATGACGAACAGGTGAATCTGGTTATGCAGACGTTTTCGCCTTCCGCCGCAACACAGCACCAATCAGTAAAGTAATACTATACAGAAAATGTTATAAATAATCCTAGGTAGGCACTCGACGTCTCCCTTATAGATGAGTTTACACGGGGGTTGTTGAGAGTTTTGTCACGGCTAACGTTTTCGAAGCGCCGCCCTATGTAAAGTCATGGTGATTCACGTCGAGCGTCCACAGCGCGAGCTCCTTCCTGCGATGTGACTCTTAGTAATCGTGGTGTGGAGCCGAATCCAAATCCATTTAGAATGTTTTCGAACGTGAAGCGAAATCAGTGCACGTCTTCTCGAACATTTTAATCCTTAGATATGGTGAAAAGGCGACAAAATTATAGAGGTAGTAGACTTGCTGAATTTCATCAGTTTCGAACGAAACGTTTATTTATTGTAAACACTTTATTAGAAATAAAGCTCATAAAAAACCAAGCAGCAGTTAAGACTGCAATGGTAGTTCATCCAGACAGTTAGACGATTGCTTTCATTCCGCCACTTGCAAAGGGGTGAGATTCGCTGTAATTATTGTTTTAAGACCATAAGTGTAGATAGACTGTTTAATAGAAAATTTTGCAAACCCAATCCCAAAATATTACACGCTTTTTTTTGAAAACAAACTTCTCTTCAAAGCTTGAAGGAATGTACTTCAACGCGACTGAACAAGCGGCAAGCAAAGCCATCACGACGTAGACGGTCAGGAGACGGGTGCTAATCATCTGAAAATTTGCAAGACACACAACTTCTTATCCTATATGGCTAGGCTTTTATGCTATCGAAGAAGACTGGCCCATTTTTCAACAGTTAAGATTGCTGAAAAAAGCTAGTGTTATGCTACACTTCTAGCAGATGGCAAACCTACCCTTTTGAATTAGGTCGACAGTTATTCCGAAGAAGGCGGAATAATGATGCAAAATCGTACTTACACCTCTTTAAATACCTAAAGTTTGATAACTGCTGTTTTCATCCACATTCTTTCACGTTATCATTTGCTTATCAGCAATTAGCAATTATCATCCGTAGGCTGTGTTATTGAACGAGCTTACCTGGCGTGTGATTTGAGTGAATTCTTGCGTCCATGGAGAGGTATTCTCATAGCACTGTACTAACGAAAAGTATACCACGCTATAATTTAGTACGACTTAGCCCATCTACTCCAATTCTGCTGCGGATATATTGGTACTTACATTGGTAAAGTGTAGAGGTTAGGGACATTTTATCGTGCCGATAAGATGGCATATCACCGAGGGCACTTCTTTGGAGGTGTTTGCACCGTCCAGAAGGTCTCTACGTCCACTAAGCGCACAGCAATCAGTGGGAAAACCGTACCCTTGGGAAAATAACATATCCTGAACACTTATTACGCTTTTTTATCTCCTTTGTTGCAAACGTTTAACTCAAAGACATTTATTCTACAGTGTAATACTTTCAAGAAGCTCGGAAGAGTTACTAGTGTGTATCAAGAAGAAGAGTAGATAGAATGCGCACTCATTAAAATGTAAAGCACTTGCTAGGAAGGAATGCATATTAGCAATCCATATTTTCATAATATTTAACTAATTTCGTCAAACGAGTAGGGCATATCAATAAAAACGAAAATATCGGAAAGAAAATAAAAACTGCTAAAAAATAGATACTTTATACACCATTCAAGGTTCCCACATCTTGATTCTCGCTTTGCCGCCTTTTCTAGGCATCGGATGCTTTCCGTCCCGTCTACTCGCAATGACGGACTTTGATTACAACACTTTGAAATGTCGAATACCAAAATACTTTAAAAATAGCGAACCTCTTTAGTTAGACAGTGTACGCCGCGTAGTCAAACGGTGAACATTTCGAGGCCTATTGCATACACAAATGTATATGTATTCTAAAAAATATATATAGATATATATATATCCAAATAGTACAAATAAGTGACCTACCGCTTGCTCGTTTTCTGGGCACAAGAGTAGTACATCATCTGGACTATTGTATCCTCGTCGCTATGGCGAATCATGGTTGTCCTACGAAGACAGCGGATCCATGTTAATACAATACCCATGGAACGATAGCGTAAACTATTTCTTTTATAAATTGGTCCCAACTCCCAAAGTACACTACAGCTTGGAATATTATCGAAAGTTGTCGATGAACTGGCATCGCAAGCAGTGTGAAGGATAATTATTGCAAATCCATTCATCGTTTTCTAATTTCCAATGGCTATGATAAGCCCTAAGTGGTGCATGAAATAGGTGAATATTTAACCCGCAAACTAAACATCGTAATTTTCATTGGAAAATCTTCACGACTCCATTTAATGCTGACAGCGCGAGATGGAGGACGAATTTTCTTTCATCACACAGCAAGAAAGTGATAGCACAAGCAGAAGATCCTATCGGATATTATAAGTTAGAGGAAGACGGTAACATTTGTGAGAGAGATGAATAGCAGAACGAAATTCTCAACAATACAGTGCGTCGTGCCTCTTGAGCGAAGCCATGGACCGTACATTTTGATTTTAACGCACATTTCGTGCATTTCAATAATGTGTCCCGCAGGACCGTAAACGCGCCAAACACACATGGTCGTAAAGAGGGTTGTACGAGATTCTTGCTAAGCTGGAGTGACCTGAGGTTATTCGGTTTTCACAGTATTTTAATGGTGACAATCTATTCCGCAACAGACAGATTAGTATCTTCTTAGATTATTGCCCTGATACGAGCTTGGTATAAATATTTGTTCGACTAACGTTTCAGCATTTTTATCTTTTTTTAGTCTCAAAGATTTAACACTACGCTGTGTGCCAGCTGGTTTACCACAGAATTCTGCAGCATGCATTGCCTGAAATAATGCAGGTCATACTGAACGGAGTTAGCAGACCAATATCCGAGTAGGTTTGCCTGCTAAATGGGTGACATCACAATGGCTCTTCTTCGTAATCTTATAAATTGTTGAAAAATAGGCCAGTCTTCTTTAATGGCATGAAAGCTTAGTCATATTGGAATAGAAGTTGTATGTCTTGCAAATTTTAATAGGATCACCACCTGTTTCCTGAGCGTCTACGTCGTGATGGCTCTGCTAACCGTTTGTTCAGTCGCATTGAAGTACATTCGTTCAAACTTCGAAGAGAAGTTTGTTTTTCAATACTTACATTTTTGGCGCCATTTTTTCAATAAAGTGTTCCATCAAACGTCTTTATTTACACTTATTCCTCCGAATACAATAATTACAGCGAGTTCCATGTCTTCGAAAGCGGCAGAATGAAAAGAGTCCTTTGGCTTTCTAGCAGAACTATTATAGCAATTCCTTCTACTATCTAAATTATTTCATAAATACTTTTTCTTCGTATTCTTGTTTAACAAACGAAAGTTGTTTTTTTTTCTTTATTCACGAATAAGCTCGTTTCGGCGGACTTCGCCTTCCTCAGAGCCTGGAAAGGTCAAGTTGACAACAATCTATTCGGCCAAACACCACTATAACCCAACAGAAAAAGCGCTGGACCAAGATTTCAATCACATTGAACACAGCTTTGCACACTCGCCGCTTTCTATGAGGCTTCCACTGAGTGTGTCGCGTGGGACCAACCGCGCAAAATTCACATGGAAGTGTACTGTACCTCTTCCATCAGAATAACAAGGCTATATACTGCCCAATATCACACGTGATAGTGAGGCATTCTTTCCTGCGGTTCATTTTCGGTTTTCTGGAATTAATCCAGAGCGCCTCGAGAGTTTTGCGCGCTTGTGTTCTCGATTTCTGTGCGAGGATCGTGACACGTACCTCAAAGTTCTTTTTGTCCTAACAAAGTATTCACAATAAGGTAGTACTGTATTCGAGACTCTGATAGAACTCAGCAAGCTTAGTAGCTCCATAATTTCGTTGATTTGCCATATTTAAAAAATAAAGTGTTCGAGAAGACGTGCATTGCTTTACGGGAAGAGGCAACCTTTGTGGACTCTCCACATGGATCATCATTACTCTAGAACAGACAATCTCAAAACGTTACCCCTAATAAAAATTCGTAAACATCTCGTGTAGGCTTCTAGATGAACTAAAACATTGGCCATGTTGAGATTCAGTGAAGGTTGAATTTTAATGTCTAAAAACAGTTGTCAAACTTTGCAACAGTCACATTGACAAGAGTAATTTCAGCTGGTTTTTTCATAACGTTTAAAAACTTTTCCCATCGAGTTTTACCAGAACTGTAGAGTCGATCAGAACTCAGCTCATGTCGAGACTGACGAAATTTCTTGTAGACATTGAGTAAGATCACGATGGGATTTGTTGGGTAGGCAACCAGTAACAACACGTCTTGTAAAATTCATAAGACATTTTAAAAACGAAAGAATCCTAACTAATTAGAAAACTGTCGTGCCTAAAAGAGACTACAGAAGAGAGTTTCGCGTTCAGTTCCTAACTGAGTGCTCAGTGAAGTATTCTGTGGAACCCGACTTTTAAGAAAAATGGGTACCAACACATAACAAGTTTCTATCGGATCATCTCTCTCTGATTATTTCTATAGAGTTTGCAGTGGATGACCGGATAGAAGTCCAATTAGTGGGGTACTTTGTGGCACCGTTGAGAAAGGGTCGACAAAAATGGATTTCCAGTTGCGAAAGCTGCCATATCTACGGCCTTCAACAATCATGTCGAAATGCATGAAGGAGGAGGTGAACGCATGAATGAAAGCAGCATAGGCCGCCTTTGATACTCTCTAATGGACCACGGATATATTGACAGAGCTGCAGTTCCGCACGCATTTAATGGACTCAGTGGCTTCATGATTCTCTGTAACGAAGCTGAAACCTGAGCTGACATCTGAACGACGTCGTATGTTAGTTAGCTGGAAAACGTCTAAAAGATGATCTTTGAAAAAAGTTGAGCACAAATCAGATTTTGTAGTTTAGGGCAATCCGAGCTCAGAACAATTTACGCACTGCTTTGTTCATTCTCAGTAGTGACAACCCACCAGTCGATACGCGGCCCACACGATGGCCATTTAGCAGCTGCTAGCGAAAATTAGGTCTTCGAGTCAGCTGTCTCTTATCACTGAATAATCACTAGCTCTAAGAATAATACTCGATTTCATAGGATGTTGCCATATGGAGCATCTTCGACGTTGTCAGCAGGCATTAGCTCAATCTTGGGTAAATAAACCTTTGTAACAATAATGATCAAGGATGGCAATATGCGAACATCGAAACAATACAAAAGGGCAATGTGGTAAGATGGTCAATAGATGAGGTTTGTAAGAGGATACTTCGAAATCAGATTGCAGCCTTGCCATTGGCTGGTGGAGCAATGCGATAAGCATGTATGATGTAGGATACATCAGTAGTGGTTAGCACAGCAGAGAACTATTTGTGACCGTAGACATGACTTATAATAACAATACGATAAGGCTCAACACTATATGTAAGCTTATGATAACATTCCGATGAGGTTGTCGTATTAAGGAGCACATGTCAGCTTCTGATAACATTGACTTGTGATGATCGTACAGTAAGGTTAATGTGTTAAAAGATATATGACAGTAGAATGTGATTGATGCACAATAAGTGCAATAAAAGTCAACAACTTGGATCATCTATCTACATGAAGTGAAGCAAAACACGAAAAAACCATAAAAGCCCTAACGAGATTGATAGATCAGTGAGTTACGAAGCCATTTAAGTGTATTCCAAAAAATGTGATGCCCTCTTCATTGTCGGGGAGCAGATCAGACAAAGAAAGACGGCTGTTCCAAACAACTTTTTACTATTCAATTTACGGTGCGCGTGAAGATTTTGACCAAAAATAACACACAAAAGCTACGCTTACACAAAGTGGCTAGCAAAACAAAGACTGTTCGTTGGAAGAAAAGTTTCTCAGAATGAGATGGAAGCGTACATACTGCAAGACTGCTAACTAACATGAAGAACAGTGGATGTGGTCATTACTATAGGAACACGCGATAATGTGAAACAATAGTAATTATTTAGGGAAAACAATCATATTGAAGTTGGGGTATTTGCAATAGTCCGGACAGCAGGTGTCTGCGGTGGGGATCGAACACGCTAATACCCTACTATGAAAAATTGTAGTAGACAGTAAAGGAAAAGATGACATTATTCGGGAAATAGTTGCTATAAGGGTGCTTTGCCGTTTGACATTAGAGGCTCTAGGGCATTATCTGCTAGGAGTCGCAGTAGCAGAAGTAATTAGGTTGTCCACGGCAGCGGGGGCGCGGGACGGGGGTTGTTTCGCTCAGGGTTGTTCTGCAAGCTCAACGAGATTGAGAGAAAAAGTTGCGATCCAGTGTCTTGCTTCTGCATCAGAATCTAAACCTTATGTTGCAAAACTAACTTACTATCAGCTGAAGGATTAGGTCAGGTTATTACATCCTATTAAATGAAGTTCACATTCGGAAGTCTGGGTAAGAATAGACCAGCACTGAGAATGACCGTTGTCCTGTCATGCTATCAAGTTAATCGCAAGGTAGTAAACCTCTCTCTAATCCACAAAAAGCGGTAGCTCCCTGTGGTAGTCAGACTTTGGTAATGTTTCAGTTGGGCTGATCTGGGTTCTACAGAAAACCACAATGGCTCTAGCAGCAAAACTCCGGCTTCAGTACTCTGCAGGCTGGACCCTTCCGTCTTCGATATCGAGCGATGATACCTACCAAGTTTTCAACAGCGGATAAATGAGCTCAATGTATTTCAGTCTATGATGGTTTCAAAGTCTAGTTTTTTGAATTTAGCGGCTTTCTGTCCTTTCCACAAGAAATGGAATCTTGCTCAAGGGTGACTATGGTCTGGTCATGTGTAGACTTTTGATACAACAACGATGTCGGTAAGGAAGAATCTTCGAATTACTATAGCGTGCTCCACTTCATTAAGGTACTCTCCATTAAGAGATTCTTACGTCCGACGTTGAGAGTGGGGCTTCTAGAGCTGCTACTTACCATGAATTTTCTTAGTTGACATGATAAACTCGGACAGCTACTCGTCTGTTCGTTTCATTCTAATCTGTGGGTCGCAATGTGACGATTCTCAGACGTCCAGTCTTTTTGCGTCCAGTCTTAACGTTGAAATCTCCAACGATGACCTTAAAGAATAGATGGTCTATGTAGATCCTCTCTAAGTCAATATAGAACAGTTCCCAAGATCGACTTTCTATTAACCTCAGCATTGGATGGATAAATGCGTCGCTTTCTTTCTCAGCAATCGCGAGGTTGTTAAAAGGCATACGTTTACTTCAATACAATAACAGACATGTAACACAACCGTAGCTGACGTTTTGGCAGAATCGCCTTCTTCAGAGCCATTTTTCTACGTGCCTTCCACTGAGGAAGAGCCGCTGATCAGCGTCGCACATGGCTGACGACTGTCAATATAGAACACTGAACTTTGACTTCGTCCTCATCATAGCTTGGCATGTATTTGTAGACGGCCAAGATTATCAAAATTGACATCGATCCACATCTCATCAACCGTAAAAGTTGAACTGCCCGTTCTCATCCTACAAAAAGTTTCCGTGTTGTAGCTCTTTCTGGGCCAGAGGAATAAGCCCAGTTATTTCACTGTTTGGCGTTTGATACCCAGGTACATGCTCTGAATGTGAAGGATGAACATATTCACGGGTAGCTTTCCGGTCTTTTCTAGTGTAGACGGGAAGCATATTTGTTAGAAGCGATTCTTAACTGCCTCACATATACATCTCTCTCTTTTGAATGCAGGCTTTTGACCGAATTAATTCGTGGAATACAATCTTCATAGGCGAGAAAACACCACCCACGCATGCATGTATAGTTCCACGTAAATAAAGGTGTGTGCCAAATCGGCGGGGCAGAAGCGAAGAATCTATCCCCTGTATCTATCTGTCTCTTAAGAACGGAAAGGTCGCTTTTGGTCCTCGATCTACGTTCCACCCGACACCTGGGGACGCTCCACGTTGCCTCGCAAGTAAACGTGATTGCCTCTATGAGGGTTTACACCGTTACAAAGATAAAAGGACAAAGTTCTCGGCATTGATCAATGTTGCCGGATGTGCCATGCTTCTGATTTTATTAAGCATCGTCAGTGGTGACTGAATGCATATCTGGTCTATACTCGCGGTATCCAACGGACGTTCCTCGTCAGTTCAGCTTTCCTCCCAGACATGTCTAGCATCAGTGTGCTAAACCCGAAGGAATGGAAGGCTTGGTGACCCTGGGACGCTAGATCGACTCCATGTATATTACAGGTTACTTCATTGCATGACATAAAACTGATAGCGGAAAAGTCCTATACCAATCTTCGTTCCTCCACAATCGCAGTCTCCGGTCCTATAATCTCTGGTGGCGAAAAACCTTCGTGTATTCTACACGCGTTAACAGAGGCACAGCTGCAGGATCTAAGAATATCACCACCGATTCCTTAGAAGCTGGTGGACACAGATTTGCATCCCACGTGACATCTTGCCTTCAGAAAGAGAAAGTGCCTGACCAGTGGACAACGTCGCACAAGGCGATCCTACACAAGGATGACCAAGAGATTTTCGTAACTAGCGAATTAGCCCCCAATATACTTGTTGATTGCACTCCACAAGCTGTTCATAGTTGATCAAGCAGGAATCTGAGAGGGGTTCTGATACGTGGACCACGTTGAAATCGTATCAAGGGTGATAGATATACTATCTGTCCCCAGTCCTAATTTCTGTCGTCTAGGAAAAAGTATTTGACAGTATCGAAACGAATACAATTCTACCAGTGCTCGTAGATCAAGGTGTGGACCGTCCAACTGGAAAACTCTACCTGACTGCTATTGGAAATGCTCCACGAAATACAGAGCTTCCAATGACTTTTTACCATACGCATAGGAAAAGACGCTTGGCAGGGTGACACCATATCGCCAAAGCCGTTTACTGCCACACTGTAATGGATAACGAATTCACTCAATTAGGATGAGAAATACATATGCACTGGTGAAAAATTCCCATAACCGTAACTTCGCAGACAACACCGCCATCTTTTAGGGAAGAATTTAAGGAGGAATGTTGTCAAAGAAGAGTCGTTGCTAAATGCGCTCAAGAAGTGGACAAAAAGACCACACCGCGCATAGATGGATAAGACGTAGTCTTAGTTCACAAAGAAACAATGGTGTGACGGCGAACAAATGGAACTGCAAGATTCTCCGATTGCAAAGAACACCTTAAAAATGTACCTTGGACGTTCCATGAACATGCAGAGGAACGTCGAGGACTAACTGTACACAAGAACGAGGAGCGCATAGGCTGCATTCGAGCCTCAAAGAGGCCAACGACAAGCTTGAGTAGCCGAAATTTCTCGCTAATATTTCTGGCTTAGCGGTCTCAACGGCACTTGGTTATGCAGCACAGACTTGTGCTAATTTTTCAACCATGTCGAGAATTTTCTGCATGGCCCATAGAGCGCCGACGTCAATGCAGAATGAGATTCTGCATGAGAATATACATCGATAGTAAGGATGGCCTGTCGTGCAGTGAAAGAAACAAATGATAGACGGAAGACTAGAAGATTTGAAGAGACTCCGAGATAATGCAAGCTTTCACCACCCAGTCGATAGTGTCGACATGCTGGTAACTAACTAACTACCTGCATTTCCAGATGAAAGCAATTTCAGTAATACGGAGTGGACCTCGCGAACGTCACCATGTTTCTAGCGAGGAGCCACCATGAACGACACTAGCGCGAGACAGGAAGGAATGGAAGATCTTTTGAAGCGAGCACCACGCGTTGAACGGTCAACCACATATCTGTTATGTATCTCTTCAACTGATGTGCGTGTAGCATAGTGATTGGATTTAAGGTGCTCCACATTGCAAATATGTTCCGTGGTTCCATCCCTCATTCCGAACCCACGAAATCTTCCATCCCTTCGGGATCGACAATTTGCTGCAAGACCTCTGTGGAAGGATAGCAGTACTGAATCGACATTTATCATTAGCGTTCCGAATGTCCACCAGATTTTTTACATTGATATTACTTCCATAGTTACTCGTCCGAATTATTACTTATTTCAGCTGATTTCTGGTACTTTTTCTCGATAAATTCTTCACCTTTGACCGTCAAGAATGAATGAGAGGTATGACTAATACTGTTAAATGCTAGAAATTTTCTCCCTTTTTGAGAAATGTTGTTGCAGTCCATTCGCAATGATGTGCAGTGCTGAGTCGATAGTTTCATTCTTCACAATGAAAAAGAAAGACGAGGAGAAAGCCTGCGGTGATTTATTCGGTGACAAGCTTCGATGATATGAGGAGTTCCGGATTCAAAGAGAATGCATCGATACTTGCATGGCTTGTCTTCCTTAGTAGTGAAGGTTGTCCCATCATCGAATGCAGGTGGTTCACGTTCGGCTTTCAAGTTACCAAGATTTGACATGATGTCGAAGTCGAATTGCGCTGTATTTATCGTCTGAAATGTCTATCAAGCACCAAAAAGTGTTCGAGTTTAGAACAAGGTTAACATCTATATTCAAAAATCCAGGAAAACGCAAGCCAACGTTGTTGTTAATTTGGTACAAGCCCGCTCAACAGATGATAAAATTTGCCACAGTTCCACCGAAGACAGAAACTGGTTTTGGTGACAATCTAAGAGCTGCAATGTCATGATTCCAGGAAGCAAGAGGAAGATATTCCCAATGTGCAATACATCTGCTTGAGAAATTTCCAGACTAGGTCATCAAAGTTTAATTATTAATCCTACAGCTCACCTTGAAATTCTACGGACTTTCTCAATTACTGCGAAAAAGATCCTCGTAGTCGGAACACATTTTTAGTAGAATGACAACCCTATTGAACTTAGTGGTTAGGCATATGAAATGATTATAGAATGAAAACAAGAATAGGAAAGACTAGAGGGTAAGACTATCTCTACCATGCTGAATCACGGGAAGCACGCCGAAGACGATTAAAGCGCTCGGTTATCGTCTGATAACTAATGAGCAAGACATTGCCATGGTAAGCAAGCAATGTAGGTGAAACAGTCTATTCATAGGAAAGCGAACATCGTCTGCGGAGTTTTACTTCGGAAGAAGTAGTGTAGTTTGTACAAATATTCACCGGTCCTTTTCTTACTTGCTCGCAAATCTCTTCACTTCTTATTCCTACAGTAGCGCTAACCTAAATACTTGGAATAAAATTTTGTCGGTTCTATTTGTAAACGTAATCGATCACACATCTTTACAATCGACCGACGGTACTCGAAATCGACTGCTATGAGCGATTTCAACACTGAGAAATTGTCTTCATAACCATAAGCTATCGACCGATAGTGCAATAGAGTTCAACTGTGTTCGGAAGGAAATGTGTGAGAGACAACAACATCGTTGTGCACTCCGCTTTCCGTACCATCCTGTTATTCACCACACCATCAGAGCTGGTTCATCGGTAGATGTCGTACGACTACTTTTTGCTCAAATCATTGACGTGCTTCTCTACGACTGTCCATCAGTCAGTAGAGAGCTCTTGTGGCTTGTACGAGAAAGCCTGATGAGTCTAATGCACAGAATCTGCGAAGTAAATTCAAGTCGTAACCAACGCTTACCTAATGGATTTAATTACCCAGCCACTTGTGATGGGTGTTAAGGAGCGGTTTCACTCCAGCGGTGGCAACAATGGTTACGCCCATTCGAGTGCTACGGCATCACTGGAGTCGTGTTCGTGTTCTATTCGACAAATTGGCTTTGCAGTATGACCCGTCTAGATAACGTTACGGGTTTCGTCCACCCAAAATACGCAAAGGTCGAGAAGATTTTCAAGTGAGTTGCCATTATTCTTGCCATTTCTCCCGTTGTTCGTCTCTTTTCACCTTGCCTTCGGCATTTCACCTGTGCACTTTATTTGGTTAGTCTGCAACTTCATTCATTCTGTGTTTCTTCTTCTTGAAACATAACATCAAATGATTACACTCCTGAGAGTTACAATCCGTCGGTTCTCAAAGTATCGTTCTCGTTGGAGATGGTTCACAGTTTATTTGATTGTACACGTTCTACTAAGTAGCGCTAGCACCTTTAGAATGTTTTTTCACGGAAAATTAGAAAAGGTCATGAAAATACAGGATGGTCTATCGAAGGTGTTTCGACCCTTGTTGCGGAACTAAACGCAGATCGCGGTTTTTTCTATGATTCAGTCACGTTTCTGTCTATTTAAGTCTAACAATGAAGCCTTCTCTGATTTCTCTGAGCACTATGGATCCTTTATACCTCCGTGGTCAGTTTTAATCCGAGCGGTGCTTGCAACTTCCTTTTCCTTTCATCTTTGCGTCACCGGTTCGACGCGATAGAAACAAGCCGAGGCTATGTCATACCGGTTGCTTATTTGGAGAACCTGACCTCACGTTCTTCACTAAATGATGGAGCAAACCATTATCGGCAAAAAAAAGTTTGCGGCATCAAGAACTGCTTATAGACAATCAAAATTCACAGTATTACTAGCGGCAAAATCATTGTGATTCATAAATGCTCAAACAAAAATCGGTGACTGTTGATTCTAAATACCACTAATACTACTTTTACTGCATTTACTATACAATGAGGTTTGTCAGGAGCACGGTGCTGAACCACAGAAGTTCACTCATGATCGAGTTATACCAATTCTGAGACAGAATCCAATTTTATCGGAAAGGAATCGGCTATTCCTCCTGACGTTATAGTCCTAGACACAGGTGGAGCACTCACGTAGTGGTCACTAGAACACACGTGACTTTGAACAGTAGAGACTCTATTGAAGCCTCTAATTAACTTAATAAAGCTCAATAATGACTGTTAGCAACAACAGTGACCTGAACCCTAGTAAAGAGGACCCAGTGTTACACTCTTTTCTCTACCCGAGGGCACGCCTTGTGCTAATGTTTTATGGCATTGCGTACACTTTCTATACATGTCAATCACTTTTGCTTTCGGTTAAATCAAAGGATCCAATCGTTCCATAGTGAGATGAAGCGCAATCCGGTACTCTTACTTGTGGCTACGTGCAGCAATAGTAACCAGCAGAACCGGTTCTTGTTACATTTCACCAAATGTATGAATCCATACAGTGTCTTAGGTAACGGAAAAATGATATAGAAACTGTAAGAAACCGATGTTTGTGAAGAATTTCTCTAAGAGTCGAGAGTCAAGTGTCATTTAGAAAAAACTTCCACGATGGATGGGAACGAGAAGGGGCCGCTATTGCTGTGTATCACAAGGGCGAGCTGATAGTGGATCTACAGGTCTTTTGTCATTTGAATCATTTTTCTTCGGTGTATTATAAACATTTTCAGTCTTTATTTACTACCCAGTAATCAATTAGAGAAAAATTACTGTTAAAGGTTTCCATCTTTTACAAGACTCATTGAGAACTTCCTTTAAAAAATCGATATTAGAAGGTTAAAAGTGTAAAAGGTGTTGCAAATCTGCTAGTATACTTAACCATGTTAAGCTTCTCCATATGGCGAAAGCTTTCTTTTTAAAGGGTGGCTATGCGGACAAGTCGTCGGGAAGGAAATGGACACCGGAGACAAGAACTGTTGTGTTCAGCGCGACAAAGGTTGGTTACTACACTGCTAATGTTTGAGCTGAAAGGATTTCCTCTCTGGAATATTTCCTGAACTACTCCTTTTTTCTTTCTTTGCTGTTTCTAACGACTAGTAGTGGTCCATAACTTTCTTGGCAGAAGGTAAAATTTTTAATCCATAGAAGAAAGTGTGGCCCAGCATTGATTTGGATATTCATCTGCATCATCTGTTATCCCGGTAGTCACTGAGTCCCCTCTTTTCATCAAGCATCTCAGGTGGTATCGCTGATTCGAAGGATACGATGAGCATTATGCTTTCAGCGTCGTGCCATTTCTCACTGCTTCTGGAGAAATTGTAGCCACGGTGTAACTCGCAGCCATAATTTACTTCTAGTGGACTTCCATGAAATGCTAGGCCCCGTTTCTGCTCGTGTGACATTCAAAAGAAATAAACTCCCGTTATACCTCGCAGTTTAACACCCTGAAACATCTCCTTCATTTTTCGACATTGCTTTGCTCTCAGCTAGGATTGCCATTAAAATTATCGAAGTTCTCAGTTTCCGTGGCTCAGTCACGAAATGAATCTTTGACTGAATATGGTTGCTTGACATTTTGCTTTTCTATACTGTTATTATTTGTGATACTTGAAATAGAGACCGCTGGTATAGTAGTGGTAGTGATAACCTTTAGGGAAGAGCAAGGCGCATTTTCGATCCTAGCTCACCAAGATTATCATCACTTTGGGGTCAGGAAATTCGTGCCAGGGTCGTTTAAATCACATGGCTACCACCTGGTCACAAAAGATGGAAGATCTAGAAAAGCCCTAGCACTGCTATTTCAATATTCAACGAAATTCATAACGAAAGCCAAAAATCCTCAAGCAGCAACGAAAACTACAGTCCAAATCCGTTGAACTTCGTGGAATATGGATACCAGTCAGCTAGTCGAATTGAAGAATTGCTAAGATACGCATAATATGTGACGATAGGTCGTGTAAAAGAATTGTTCTCAATGCTCGCAGCTGAGTTACCATTATTGGTATAGATCACTCAAAACCTTTTAAAAAAAACATCGAGTTATCGCTCTATGGAAGGTTGTGTTTCCTGTAATCTAAAAGGCTTATTAGACACAAGAACATAGGTATTTAGGCAGTAGGCGCTTTGTGTGTGGCAATGTTGGTTGACCGAGGTTACGTATCCTACGAGGACAAAATGAGCAAATTTTGGCCCGAATTCGCACAGCATGGAAAGGAACACATCACTATTAAATGGTTGATGAGTCATCAGGTTAGTAAAACATTTTAGTAATTCAAGCATCCATCAAACGTTAACGTCTATCATCTAATTTCCACATCCGCTTGAACTCTGGTTATCACCTATTTTCTCCTTTTTCTCTCACTCCGTGTTACTGTGCGAATCCAATATTGCACATTTGAGGGGTTTTTTCGCACGTTCGTTGACTTAAGGAAGAATTCTTAAAAAGTCCCATGTGCGATTGCAATTGCAGTTTCTTCATCTACACGACCGATTTTTTTTAATGGTTTAAAATTGCTGTTCTTCATATCTACTCCACAACCTGCACGTCGCCTTCACCACGATATGATGATAGATCTACCGCACGTTAGTAGTATAATTTCCAACACCACGCATAACAGTGTCAAATAAACACTCCCAAAAGTGGAATTGGGAAAGGATAAAACGTTCAGTATTAACCTGCTCCGTGGAGATGCGCCATGCATTCGATTCCACTAGGCGATGATGATGGAAAGAAAGCATGCCCGATCCATATGATGACTTTCCGGTGCTTGGCGATCTATGAATTCGGTGTTTTTATATTCCGAAACCATTTTACCGATACCAGGGGAAGGCACGAACTGCCCGGGATGAGGAATCGACCTACGGAAGTTATTTGCATCGTGTTTCATCCTCACCGATCGCTACATGCATCAACAGAAATGGGAATTGGAGAGAAAACCGAAGCGAAAAATGACGATCTGCAACAACACATCGATCCAGGTTTGCTGATAACATGATTTCCAATCACCACAAAGGCTAGTCGGATCAGAACATCGTTATTTCCAAATGTTAATTTTAAAAAACCTTTTTAAATAATGAGCCTTAATCAGCATCGGCGGCAAAGAAGGTCCAGAAAAGAAAAACTAATCCAGAAAAGAGTAAATGGGACCAGTTTCCATCGTTAACTTGGAAACGTCCGAGAAAAAAAAAAACGCTAGCTTCCACTCTGAATATGAAAGGATCCAGAAAAGGATAAATTTGATTGAATTTCAACTGTGATGATTCGGAATAAAGTAAATGCCAACTATACTAACAATGAATGTGAACTATTACGATAAGTGGGTGATTTTTTGACAAAGAGAATTTTCAACTGAAACAATGCTACTCGTGTTTTAATATCCACTCCAGATGAATGAGTCCGTAGATGAGGAATGTAGAGGCTATTTGTATGTTAAAGAGCGGGTTGTTCAACCGGAACAATTTCCACATCACTTGCACTTCTTCGACGACACTCTTGGTCCCTGGTTGGAGTACTGGGAACCGCACAACAAGAAAGCAATTAGAGGCACTATAGCGAGGGTGGCAAGATGAGCTGACCAGTTGATGCTGGTAAGCGACTGCATTCTGATCACGGAAATTCCTCGGCGTTCAAACACTCAGAGTGCCCGGTATCATCGATTTCACGAAATAAATACTTCCATATTATGCAAAGCTCCACTACCAAAATCTTTATACATAAGGCATTTTTTGCCTCAGAGGCCTAAAGGAAACTTATAGTATTTTTTCGTCAACTTTTCCACCTTTTCTCTAGGTGCTTTTAATTTTTAAATTCACTCACAATAAGAGCACGGCGCTAAACAGTGACTTTAACGAAGTGCCTCTATCAAAGCAAAAAACGTGACAAAAGCTGGAACCTTTGATTCATGTTTCTATAGATGGTGGCGAAAAAACTAATGAAACAGCTTAGATATTTTGCTAGACCACATTTTCTGTGCTTTCCTGTCCGTTCTCGTTCGTTTCACGATGATACCTTCGTCACAGGCGGGACTCGCAGCATTGGACGAACCGATTTCGCGTGAAGATGCGAAGAATTTCGAAAAAATGGCGTACGTCATTGCAAAGCAGAAACCGAACTGGGAACCGGGCACCAAAAGCGGGTACGGTAATCGAATTTCTGAGTGATCCAGGAATATCTTGCATTCATTCCTAGACGATGCCATTGATAGTCAATGAGAAAAACGCTTATGAATACTTTATCCACTAACTATGAGTAGCGTTTGTCGTCTATCCATTCGTAACTATGCAATTCTAAAGCAATAGCTTTATTTAGTAAGAGACAAAATATGTGGCATTAAAGGTACTTACTCGTCTACGCAAGAAGATCAGCATAGGTCTTCCCGCGCTATGTCTTACCAGGAAATGAAAACTGCTTCTTCTTATACTTACATATTCATTTATAGGCCCTATCTGGTGCACCGTTTGATATGAAGCCTTAGATAATGCTGTTCTCTTTTTTTTATAAAATTTGTATTTTCTTAATAAGCCTAGCCATCTCTTTCTTTCCATGCTGGACCTCGGCTACCGCTGAATGTGACTATTTCACGATTTATGTTTCATTTCCAGTTCAGAGAAAAAAACCAACTAATCAATAACTATAGTAAATTATTGACATTATGGACTGGACATTAATTTGGTTTGTCTATTGTTTACTAACAGCACAAATAGTGTGAAACTCGTTCCCAAAAGGAAAATTCACTTTCATGACCGAGTAAAATTCAGGTACCATGCAGTCACATACGGATGGATTGTGGATCAAATCGTCCGCAGGGTGGATCCGCAAAGAAGATCCGTCGGACAGTTTTTTAGAGAAGAAGTAGCCATTAAATACGGTTAGCTATTAAAATGACTAGCAGAGAAGCCTAAGCCAGAACAGTGTGCTGCGATAGATGACGTCTCATGATGAGTCAAATTCTTCAAACACACCTTATTCCTTCTTTTAACTGTTCAGGTGCCATGGACCCCAGGCCAGATTCGAACCCGGAACTGGGGACTAATGTGTTATCCACTGCATCACCGAGACACTTACCTTGCTTTTCTCCTAGACAAATTTTTCCCCTAACGGTGCCATCAAGAATCTGGACCTAGGTCAAAGTTTTACAGATATCTCACCATCCTTGTGGTTGTATTTCACACAATACTCGGTTGTGAAAAAAATAATGGACAGTAAATAAAAAGTTGAACACTGTTTCCAGACTCTTCCGGTGGTTTGTCGGCTTGCAATGCGCATTGTTAATCTATTAAAATAAAATTTAAGTGTATCCGTGAAAAAATCCTGTGAGGGCGTTGGAAACCTTTTCTGAACAGCTTGAGCTTTTTACCAGTCAAGAATCAAATCAGTGAAAAGTGATATTTTTCTTGTACTCAGGAACGTTCTAAATATTAGATATTATCTATGTAGAAACTAGGTTTTCAAGAAATTTTCTATTTTTTTTTAAAATTTGCCTTTAGTCTAATCTCGTAAATGTGGACAGACTAAGTGACGTCGATTCCAGGAATCGATTTCCACATTGGCCTTCCCAGTTCCGAAGAGCATACCGTTTCACGCCTTTCACTGCCATCCACTGCGCATGTTCTCAAGGAGATCATTTACGATCCAAGGTGATTAGGGCTATGTTAGTCTCAAGATTAGTTCTAGGCTTAGTTTAATGCTAAGGCTTTTGTCTTATCCCAAATTTAACCCACACAGGCGAAGTACTTCGAACAGATAACAACAGATATCTGAATTCCAATAACGTATACTACTCAAAAAAGTAGTTTTCGTCACTCATGTTTTCTACATTATTACTTGACGGATTTTTTTTCTTGGGAGAAGTTTCAGTGTAGAAAAGGGTATCACAAACAACTCTGTATCCTCATTAACTATTGAATACCACAATTTCTCATGCACTCTGTTAATTACTGAGTACCACGAGGTGATACCACCAAAACTCCGTTTCCCACAAACAGAAATCAGTTTAGCTTCGATCGCTCTAGGAATACGAATATTATCACTTTTGATGCGAGGCATTTCTCTTTAATGTTCTTGTTGTGGTGAAGGTTTCCTATTGACCTCCCCTTCATGTGGAAATTACGAATCGGATTGATGGCAGGCTACGATAGGACGGGGCGTGGAATTGAACCAGCAACTGATCCAGTATATATCGGAGTGTATCCCTAACCACTGTGCTAACCGCTTTATTTTACTCCTCTACAGGCAAAATAATTTACGAATTAATAGGGCATCGAATGAATCAAGCGTGCACCACCATAATGTCCACAGACCACTGTTGCGTGTTAACCAGTGGGCTCCGAGCTCTCGTTCGTGGTGGATGGGCTCCTTAATGCTTTCTCCTGGTAAGCTCATGAAGAAACCTCGTCATCAAAAAGGTGGTTGCGCGTTTAACATCCCGTGGAACTGAAACCCTAAGAGTTCTTGTTCAAAATGAAGGCGCATCACGTTTTTCATTCTCGACATCATGGCGAATGTGACTTGAGCTTCTTTAATCCTTGTTCATTCATTGGTCGGAACAACGATGCAGTTATACTACCGTCATAACCCTCTTGGTAGCACGTTTGATAATGCAGACTGTTTAATGAACATGCTAAGCTGGCTTTCATTGTTTCACGTCGTATGGTTAGCCATGAAGGGTTAAAGAGTCGGACGCAGTGTTGCTTGTTCCTTCTCTTCCTCATTGCTTGAAGGCATTCATGTAGACTTCTTAAGGCACTCGTTTTCTTCTATTCGACTCTGGGACAAGGTCATTCATTATATTTCAATCCTTTTTTCCCATTTCCTGAACCACGATATAACTGAAGTGTTAGGAACAAATCCGTTCTTCACACCTGCCGTTTTTCAACGTCATCCAAAGACCACCTGTGCATATGTGATGGAGAACCCGCTCAAACTCCGTGTTGCTTGCTATCATAAGAAAACTTTCAACGAAACGATTTTTTTCGCCCATTCTCAACAGTAGTGATGAATAACTTTGGTGATATGGTGCCACCCTTTCGGGATTCGACTTGGTTGCAAATTTCCTTGTTGAACCTCGTTTCTTAATATGAAATCCTCATGACAGTTTTCAAATTCTTAGCATTTTCACTCTATTGCAACGGTTGCAGATCAATCGATTTATTTCCTGTCGATGTTATTGATGACTGTATCTTATAAAAGAGGGCGCGTGTGGCGCAACTGTCGGAGGTGGCCTGCAACACACACGTGGTATCGATTCCCGCGCCCATGGCCCACCTAGCCTTCCATCCCTCCGGTGTCGGCAAATTGGTACCAGATTTATCTGGGAGGATAGCAGCACTGGCTAGATACATCGATAGGTCACCGTAAGAATCGAGTAAAGGCCAGATATTCATTCAATCACCTCCAAACGATACTTGATGAAGTTGAATGCATGGTGCATCCATCAAGGATTGATCAACACCGAGAGCTTTATCGTTTTTTTTTTATCCTTTTATTTTATAAAAGATAGGGTATAGAAATAAATATGTCTCAAATTTATCACGGATTTGGGCTTGCACTCATTAAATTTTGCAGCTTTTTCTCTTTTTTGGAGAAAAAAATCCCGTACAAGGGAGAAGATCGTTCAGCCTGCGTAGAACTTTGGGTCAACATCAACATTAGCTAAACAAAGCTTTCGGTTTGTTATGATGTGATTCATTTCATAACGATACTCCCCCGTAGGAGATCCAGTCTTCTAGCGTCGATAAACGACTTCTGGACTGGAATTGTGAACAGTAATGAATAGCCTTAGTTGATTAGCTGTTGTGATAAACCAGAACAGCTTCCCGCTCGTTCTATTCCAGTTCGAGGACTTCAGCTAGAAAATCTTCAGATGTTCCCCTGATGTTTTCTGATATTATCGTCTAGGCGATGCTGTCCTCTTTGTAGTGGTCTCCAATGATGACTTTGTACAGAATATTTCTTGCAGAATTTCGTGAGGTGTAACTTCATTTTCATCGTAGCTTGATGACGAGTGAAAACGAAAGAGCTTGTCAAGACCAGACAGTGTCGCAAGAGTGCGCGTAGTCATAAAAAAATTGCTAATAATGTAGAAATAAAGACGGATATGTGAAAAGAGAACGGGTAAGACGATCTTACATTCCTCGCAGAGTGCGAGAAGAGTAGTAATTCAAACTCAGTCAAACATCATGTAAGAGCCACTATCCAGAACATATTTCTTTAGCAATGTTTGCGATCAAATAAAGTTCCCATAAGTCATACCCAATAATCTCCCATTCAGGAGTAACTAATAACAGATCTGAATGAATTATTCTAATTTTGTAGAGTGTTGTTCGTGCTCGGTGTAATTCACCTTCGTTCTCCTACGTCGATTGCAAGGAAGGTTAAGAAGAATACACAGTGGCTCAAGCTAGATCAGGTTGAGTCATATTTCCGTTCCGAGATCCTGTGAACATAGTTAAAACTAGAATTCGTTTGAGAATTTGAACACCTTTAACGATCCTGAACTACACACCATGGAACAGGTCGCAGCGCTCGGTATCACAAAAGCACGAGACTTGGCTCGACTCTTCTCACTAATGCTTAGCGGAGAACTGTTTAGTAAGGTACTTAAATACCATAGAAGTATACCGACTATTATACCCTGCCGTGAAAAATTGTAATAAGCAATAAATAAAAAAGCCAAAATTGTCATTCCAACTATAGCTCAGCTTAACTGGGATCACTGCCAATTTGGGCTCTACAGAGCAATCCCGCTGACGAGTGATGGCACTGATGGATAGAAAACTAGCTGAGAGACAGGCGAAACGAAGGACCCGCATGGTGTGGTGGTGAACGCATTGGCCCCGGCAAGGGTAATAGTGCGCTCGTTGCCGAAGCAAATATCTCAGACACCATTGTGGTTGTACCACACATATTACCCTGTCGTGAAAAATTGTAACAGCCTGTAAATAAAAAAGCTAAAATTATACCGACTATGTTTGGTCACATCTCAACATCATTGTAGCTGTATTTCACATGAGGACGCAGTGAATAAAAGCCGGGCATTGTAATTTCGACTGCAGTTTCAGCTTAACAGAGTACACCTCTGTTTGCTACCGAGATCAATCCCGCTGACAGCACCGTTAGAGAAAAAAACTGACTGAGAAAAAGCGAAACTAAGGCCTATATGGTGCAGTCGATAACACGGTAGAATCCGGGGAAGGATAAGCGTGAGTTCGAAGCTCATCTGGGGTTCTATGGCTAAAATGCCTGGCCAGTTTGGTAGTCGGTTCTCATGAATTATACTAGCGGTGGCACATTTTTCTTTAGTTTCTTGAACAACATTCTTGAAAAAGGCACTTTCAAGGTATGGTAATGTCTGCAAGTTTCGTTTTTTGGACCGGAAGTTTGTTACTACAAGTGTTGATTACAATACGAAATTTTGCTCTAAAGCTAATAAGAAGGAAAAATCCACCCAGTCTTCAACCACAGATTTTAAGCATTAACAACCGTGTTAACCTATTAAGAATATAGGAACTGATTAATCAGTGCTGGCGACAGAAAAGGCATGGCTCTAGAAGGTAGTTAGTACCACGGTCCTATTTCTGAATAATACGGCGGCTTTCATGTTAGTCCTTGAAAACACGGAACTTAGCCTTCGTCTATCGAAACTCTTCTTCTTTGAGTGCCTCTCCACGTTCGTTTTGTTGAACACCAGACTTATTCTAGGTAACCGGGAACCCATTCATCTCGATCCATTCCCAGTTTAAAAGAGTGCGTATAGAGCAGTGGTTAGAAGTGTCCCGCAATACACATGAGTTTAATCCCGCGCCCTAGGGTCACCAGGTCCTACATCACCCCGGATTCGGCAAATCGCTAGCAGACCAGTCTAAAAGAATAGTAGCACTGACAATCATCTCTAGAAATGGTTGATTAAGTCGAATGCAAGGCACATTCCTCAGATATCGATAAACGTGGAGAACTTTATCTTTATTTCCAACAAAGCAGGAGATATCCATAAAGTAAGCCCTCACTCAATTTTTTCTACAAACCTTACACTATTCTACGGTTAAAACCGATTAGTGCCGTTAAAAGGTACTTCTACCAACTACCTCTAAATCACAAAACAGAGGATGTTTAATGGAACGAAACTCTACCTTTTCGCTCTTTTCATCGCACTTTAGCGACTTCATTAGCGGCAATGGAAAACATGTTTGACGAATTTGTGTCTTCTTATCCAAGTTCTTTTCTTCTATTGCCACGGTAAAGTGGAGGTGAAAAGGCACTATCGGATAAGAGCTGTCTCATTCTTCCTTCATCGCTGAGATTCCTGAGCATTCCATCTGTTTAGCTGATATCTTTCGAAGCAATAACGGCTACGCCTTCGAAAATTCGAAAACAAATAAAGATTCAGTAAGGATTCTCCAACGTTTTTCTCTGTGATACCACTTTACATCGGCACCGTATACTACGATTCGATAGAAGAGCTATGTACAATTCAGGAAAAAGGATAAAGGATAAAGCTCTCAGCGTTAATCAATCCTTAAAGGATGCGCCATACATTCGACTTCATTAAGCATCGTTTGGAGGCGATTGAATGCATACCTGGCCTTTTTTCATGAACAGGTTTCTTCCAACTTATACGTAGCCAAATGGTTTTCCCGCTTCTTTAAGCACTAATCGTCCTATTACTAGGTAGCTTGACAAAAAAGCTTTGTATGAACAACCGTTCTACTAGTGAATCAGACTTCCAAGCTTTTAAAAGACAACGTATCTCAAAAGAAGGCTAGAGGTAGAGCTCTAACTCTAAAATAAACTCCACCAGATCT
This sequence comes from Angiostrongylus cantonensis, assembly GCA_009735665.1. Taxonomy (NCBI): domain Eukaryota; kingdom Metazoa; phylum Nematoda; class Chromadorea; order Rhabditida; family Metastrongylidae; genus Angiostrongylus; species Angiostrongylus cantonensis. The sequence goes on from MQTX01000091.1 coordinate 585,249, forward strand.
TGAAGTCAACGCGCTGTACATATTTATAACACGTTTAGAAGACTGTGAAAATGAAATCCTTCATTTTAGCAACTGCTGGAACGATTCAAGACACCACTGATTACATCTGAAATCGATGAGATACTTATAACACCATTACCCAAAGGATATGGTTTTCTCTACGAACGACATCCAACGGCTGGAGTAAGAAATTTACCACTAACCGCAGAAATTCCTAATCTTGATCTTCATAAGGCAAAACGCGTTGGGATGCTACTCAACAAAACTCGACAATGTTATTCTTTTTCTAAAACTCGATTATATTTCAGAAATGCTGGCTTGTCGGCCACCCAGGATTTGGTGGAAGCACGGTCATGATGGACATGGACAACGAGGTATTGCTAGCTTGTAAAACTTGTGAAATATCAGTGGACTTCTACCCCCATCGGTTGCTGATCTCAAAGGGTCTGAGGCAAATAGGCAGTTACAGCTTGCTAGGATTTTGTACACAACATTAACTTACAGTATTCATCTTCTGTATAGAATAACTTTCGTAATAAACTAAAAAGGGAAATGACACAAAAAGGAACACAAAAAGATAATCAAGAACTATCCCCTTTTCTAGCGGCTATACATTTTTCACAGCGATATCCATGATTCTTCACTTACTTTCGTTCCATTTTAGTTGAAACGAGAACAAATAAGACGGTTAGTCCGGCAAACCATGCCGACCACTGTATCACTAGCGCTCTCATGAGGGAGTGTTGAACTGAGACATACTACAGAGGTCCATTACACAGTTCACGACAGGGTAACCGATGCTAAGGAATTTTACCTTCATCGAATATCCCAGTTAGCAGTAAACCTCTGTCCGTGTAAATCCCTGTGCAAGGTGCTGTATCAACCTTCTCGTCGACAACAATAGAAATGAAGAGCCTCATACCGAAAGTTTGATGCTCTTTGCGAATAAGCAAATGAGAATCATTGTGTTTTTTGAGAATAGTCGGTTGCACGGCACCGACAAACCATGGGACGAACCGAGCCTTCACTAGTACCCGTTCGACTTTTTCCATAAGTAAAGAAATCATTAGTGGTATTTACTTCCTTCTTATTTCACATGACGTGACATCACACTCAGCACTTTCTCCAATCGATTCGTTTCCTCGTAACCATCATCTACTAAAGTCTTCAGATTTTGCATGCCGTTTCAGCTTAAAGATTTTTGCTCATCTTTACGAACGTTATCAAGCTCTGTTTGAGTCGATTATTCCTGGAATCCTGGAACTGTATTTGTAGTGCGTTCTCAGATCTTCGGCATGGATCGGCGTTATCACTAGTAAATCTCATATTGCTGACATCGGAGAAGAAAGGGTGTTCGGTTGCCCCAGCTCGGGATCGAAACAGTGTATTGCGCGAACTGAAGAGCATCACTACCACCCTGCTGCTTACAACTTCTGAACAACAATTTCTCCGTACTGAACCTAAGCACTCTTGCTCACTAAAAAACTCCACTTTTTGTTTAGGTAGTTATCGCCTATGTCACCAACGGCTTAAAGACGGGAATGGGAGAGCTGACACGAACGTATCGTCACCTACGAAACGCAGTTTTCGAATGTCTGAATGGGAAAGAAGAAGTACTATGACTTACACTTTGGCAGATCTCCAACAACTGCCATAGCCTACACAATGGAACATCGTTACATAAGTATAAGGGGAAAATGTAGGAGGGTCTACACATATGTCAACAAACATTCGCCACATTAGGCTAAACACTTTCAAGAATGTCTCTTACGATCAAGTCTCAATCAACTAACGGTCTCTTTTGACATGTTATGATTTGCTCAATTTTTGTTACACAAATCCTTCCGAGTCTTCTATTTCCGTATGTGTAAAAATCCTTCCACGAATAGCTATTTTTTTTCGTAATTCGTTCACAACTGTTACATTAACACTCATTGGAAGTTAATAAATGATTTGCGATTTACTTCTCTCGTAATTCGTACGATCACCACGAGCACGGTGCGGGTTCGATCCCTCAGCAGACACACCAAGCCTCCCATCCGGGATCGGGAAGTTGGCACTGGATTTGTCCGTGAAAAAATCATTCTCTGCAATCCAAATGGGTACGTTCCAGCTCGGCTATCACAGGACTCCTAGTAGAATCGACTCGACCAGCATTCCATGACATACGAGATGAAATGAAAATCCTCAAGCAGCAACCGAAGCCACACAAAAAAAATATGGAGGACCTTTGTGGACGATGGATGTAACAAAACCGTCGAATGCGAAAACTGCCGGGAGCCGCACAGTAAAACGTGAAGACGAGTCGTATAAAATAAGGTGAAGGAAAAGAAAACTCGTTCACAATCCTTATGCCGACACTCTTTGAAAGTTAGTAAATGATTAGCAATTTATTTTTCTCGTAAATCGTACACAACTGTTATATTAGCACTTCTCAAAAGTTGATAAATGATCCATCAAACACCAAACTCAGCATTTGCTTCTTCAAATAAATAGCAAAGACGGGAGAACCGCATATTTGCTACTGGCAGTCCTACTCATCCATGTCATCTTCATCCAATTTGGCATGAGCCCATTCTTCAGCTTCAGCCACTATTTGGATCGGAACAGTCTAAAGGACAGGAGAATATGAATGAACAACGCACAATCGGAAAAAAAATCACAAACTTCATGTTTCCCGTCAGTGTGCTCTCCAACCCAGCCCAATTCAATTTGAACATCTTTGTCCTGAAATGTAGGAATTAAAATCAACGGAATCATTCCAGAGGATAAAAAAAGATAAAGCTCTCGGAACTGATCAATCCTTAAGGGATGTGCTATGCATTTGACTTCGTTGAGCATTGACTGAATGCATATCTGACCTTTACAATGACTCGCGGTAGCCTATTGATATATGGAGCCACTGCTGCTATCCTCCCAGACCAGTCTGGTACCAATTCGTCGAGCCCGGACGGATGGAGGGCTTGGTAGGCCAGAGGCGAGGGGCCGATCCCATGCGTGCTGCGGGGCGCCTCCGACCACTGCGCCACACGTGCCAGTCATGATATAAAAGTGATTCAAAATGAACATCTTAAAGAGATGCCCTGTAGACGCCAATATCAAAGGAGCTGGAAGAAATTTGGCTTTATCTTCTGGAAAAGTATGGAGATCACATTGCATATTATACTAGGATATTAAAAATATTACCCTGCGTTATTATCACCGTGAAAAGGTAAGATGATCCTCGCAGTTTCCTTTACAAAGCCCTTCTTATGGCCCGTTATATTACATAAGTATATCGCAAATATGTGGCGTGTGGCTCAGTGGTCGGAGGCACCCTACAATATATATGGGATCAATCGTCGCGTCCAAGGCCCAGCAAATCTTTCATCCTTCCGGGGTTGGAAAATTGCTACCAGACTTGTTTGAGAGAACACTAGCACTGCTCGTAGGATAACAGCACTGGCGCGATACATTGGTAAGATCATGCGCGTCATCGTGTCGGCCAGATATGCATTAATCACCTTCAACAATGCTTAATGAAGTCGATAGTAGAATACATCCCTCAGGGATTGATCTACGCCGAGCTTTCATTTTTTTTACTACAAATATATAGTACCCTACCTTATTTTCATCACGGATAGCCATTATGATCCGCGCAGCTTCGTTTACCAAATCCTTCATGTCACATTGTTCTAATTTGAGTTTTTCGATCTCAGCCTAGAAAATCGGTAACTGTGCGGAAGTAGTAAGTTAAAGTCAACAAGCTGATTGCTGCTATTTGTACCTTAGCTGCTTGTCGATGCTTTCCCACAGCCCACGCTTTGTACTCGTAACATAGCCCAGATGGTTCAACCAAGTATAGCTTACCGCCTTCCTTAAATGAACAGATCGTATTCATTACTAAAGTAGTCAAAAACCATCTGCTCTTCCAGTGTAGTGGCACTGAAGTCATGTGACGAATTTTAATTATTCAACAGCACTACACTCCTAACTTTAGGCTAAATTCTCCATCCATCCGGAACCATATCCGGAACCTGATATTACTGACAGTAAATTCATGACCGTATTGACCTTTGGATCCCATGAAGAGAAGAACGCAGAGGCACCAAATGGCCTGCTAATGCCCAAAGTGAAGATATGGATGTATTCCGCTAACTAAATCAGCAGAAAAATTAGAAACCAGAAAACGTTTATAATATGTAAAGGAAAAAAAAATACCATACAGAGTTGGCAAGCTTTTGAATAGGCATCGGTTCGCGGTAATCCTTCAGATATTTCACTGCCTAAATACATTGTTACTTAGCAAAACCTTGATGCATTTGCCAAAAACGCCTAAGGTTTCTGAGGCATTGTGTACACATGTCGCCTATCTTAATCGAAAATATACAAGCCCACGGCCTGCTGTAGTTAATTAGACTATACAAAAGGATAAAAAAGGTCTCCGCGTTGGTCAATTCATTAGGGATGCGCCGCGCATTCGATTTCATTAAGCATCGTTTGGAGGTGATTGAATGCATATCTGGCCTTTACTGCGACTCGTGGTGGCCTACACATGTGTCGAGCCAGTGCTACTGTCCTCCCAGACAATTCCGGTGCCAATGTGCCGACCCCGGAGTGGAGGGCTTGGTGGATCATGGGAGCAGGGATCGACTCCAAGTATGTGTCGCAGTGGCGCCTCCTACCATTGCACCACACGCGCCCATTTTTCTCATATCAAACGAAAAAAGTTAATGGAATGAGCTAATTTGACTAGACAAAAGAATGCTTACACTAATGTTGTTTTTATGAAAAAGATGCCATACCTCACTACATGCATAGTCCTTCAGAGCACGACAGTCAGGATACACTCCAGCTAAGGCTAGCCCAATGCTTTCGTTAGCGTTGAAGATACGTGGATTTGCATTCTATAGAAAAATACGTTCGAAAGTTCTTTGAATTGAAAGAAATGGAGCAGATAACGCTCAGAAGTGTGAAAATCATATTCTCACCTCTTCATACATTTTGGATGTGATGACTTTGTCAACAGCCGTTACAACGCCATTTTTCCCCCGAAGGGCAATCATCGTGCCGCTGTTGTCAACGGCCTTTTGGGCATACTCAACTGAAAGGAATTAAAAGGCTGAACATATTCGAAACTCAAAAAGGAGCTCACTTTGAAAGATGCGCCCATCTGGTGAAAATGTTGATGCGGCCAGATCATAGCCAGTCCCGATGGAACTCATCTGAAAGTGAGATTGTGGACTAAACAGCTAACCAAAGACAGCACAGAAAGAACCATCAAGGGCCAACTAACATAAGTCTCTCAAATTTCCTCAAAGGATGATTTCATCAGAAAACGAATGGGAAGAAAGAGTCAGGGAATTGCTTTGATAAACCTTCGATTAAAGAAGAGGGAAACTAGCCGTAATTTCAAGACAATTCCATTTCAAAATATGGCAGAATCTCGGGCAAAAAAACCAAAACAAGTTGAAAGAATGCAGATGCAACAAATATAATGATTTGAACGAGAAACCTAGTTACGCAACGCACGAATTTTCCGCAACGTCGTGCGCAAGCAACACTTTGCGACGATCTTCTACAGATTTCGGTCGTCCTACGTTGCAGTACTTGTGAGATCACTGGACATATGTAGATGCATACATATACATTATCTGGGTGGCTTAAAGTCTTGACATGCACAGAAGGAGTGGAGCGGGCGCCAGTAGTATCTGTCTAGTGCTGTGAAACAGCGACGATATCCAGTGGGTTTTCCTCGCTGGAAGGACACGAGTACTGTCTCATCTTTCATGTAGTGCTCTTAATCTCACCGCTGCCGGCCAGAGAGTACAGAGACTCGCAGCATTCAAACCACTGCTTTGAAATTCAGGATTAACTCATGAATAGCTTGGTGGACCCTCTGAGCAGATGTGAGGCTTAGTGGGAGCGACCGTTAACCGGGATACAGTTCGTACAAACGTGTAAAAACGAACATATAT
>MQTX01000091.1:591304-636622 GCA_009735665.1 Angiostrongylus cantonensis
TCTGGGAATACACTTGGTTTTTTGGTACGGGGTCAACCGTCGCCAGTGCCAACACCTGGAGTTTTGCCTCGGATAGTCGTTTGGAATTCCTCGTATGAGATTGTACCATCTCCACTTTACTGCGTGCAAGAGTTGAACAGGACTTACGGTATTTTCTGCTTGAATAAAGCAGTCGCTTCGGTGTATAGAGAATTTCTCTACCAGATAGAGAATTCTAACCTAACCAACACATTCTATAAATCGACAGAGTCCGCATTTGCCATAACGCCCGCGTGCGCACCCTACATTCACATCCTATTCTAGCCATCGGGCACTCCACTAGACACAGCATCTCGTAGCCATTTGTCACACCACCAGGCCTGCTATTGGGCACGTCTCATTGCTTGAGGACCAGACCCCGCGACCGAAGCCTTGACCCTACGACCAACGCCACTCGCTTGGACGTAGCTACACCCACTATGACTGTCGTTTGGCTTCTGGCGACCGCCGTTGGCATTCCATCTTCATTGCCTTCCCGCTTAATTTTTCCTTACAAATTCATTTGCTTAGGTTGTAATGATATTAACTATAATCCTTAGCTCCTGCATTGCTAATACATTAATGTTATCGTCGATTCTCATGTAATTGCGTTGTGTATTTAACACAATTTAAACACTTTCATTGCTCACAGGCGCTTTACAAGAAATTCTTCACCCTCATTTACTCCCGCGGACGCCGTTCATATTCCTGCGCTGTGGGCCGTTACACGGTGCTTGACCCTTTGAGGTTCGAAGTCGTGAAGAGATATGCGAGGTGGTGAACTCAGCACTCGGACCCCGGCCCCGGCTGATCTGCAAACTAGGATGTCTCTCGTTTTCGCTACGTATGAGCGATTTCACCTAACTATACGGATACTAGGTGAAATATAACCATAACGATGACGCTATCACCCTTTCCACGAGCTAACGCGTTGACCACCACACCATGCGAGTCCTTCGTTTCGCCTTTCTCTATACGGATAGTTGCTGTCAAAATTCCAGAAAACGAACGACGACAAGATGGTCCGAAGGGATCCGTCGCGACGCGGCCATTGTGTGACAGTTGTCCGACCGCCAGCAGGTCTTTCCCACGCGGTTTTTCTTCCTTTTTGTCGTTGTATTCTTTCTTTCTTGTTTTCGCAGTAATGTGGCAGTTCTTGCCAGGAGTCGTGTTCTACACAACTTAGCGTTGTTCGGTTATGAATCCCTCACGTACCGTAAAGGTGAATTCGTGCAAAGTTTCCAAATCTTTGCGTTCATTTCAACTCAAAATATGATGCTATCAATTCTTTCGAGCGTTTATTTATTAGTAATAATTCGTTATATATGAGTTTGGGGTTTTACAATCGTCGTCGTTGGTGCACGATGCCGTTACAATTGTCAGTAATGTTTGAAACGGTTTTAACATAATGTCGTTCGGTTATTGATTAGAATATGTGTGAACTTTGAACTGTTCTGTCTCCAGGTTATTGATTTTTTGTTCTTTACAGAGTAGCAAAATGCCATCTCGACCGAGAAGCCATAGTGCTTCAAGCACCGAAGGCGTACTGTCATCGGAATCCCATTCGAATAGCAGTAGTGATTCCAATGCCGATGAACATCCCAGCTGTGAAAAGCGTCCACGGATAGATGCCACTGAAACCTCACAGAGATTTAATTCGAAAGAACGGAGCAGATCTCCGGACCGTCTTCAAAATGAGGTACATGATGTGCTTTTACGAAAGTCACCTTCTAAGGAACAGTCTAAATCTCCAAAACGTCCGTTCAAAAGCCAGATGACGTACGTTCGCGGAAGGTAGGTCCAAGGTCGCCTTCTAGGTCTCCAAGACGTTCGCGTAGAGAGAAAAATCGTTTACGGGATTCGAGAGAACGGTCAAAATCTACAAAGCGGCCACACTTAAAAGCAGATGACTCGCTTTCGCGAAAGTCTTGATCAAGGGAACGGTCTAAATCTCCAAGTCGTGGTTAGACCAGGGAGAGTAGTTGGATAGAACATTGTTTTCTTTATTCTAATGACCTTTCTTAGGCGTTCATGACGTATACTTTAGATGAGCAGCAGTAGAAGTAGGAGAAGAAGTTCTCCAAGGAAAGATGAAAGAGGGCGAGATAACAGGAAGCGTTCCCGAAGTGAGAAAAGGTTTGTGGAAACAGATGTATGCTGTTCTGCGTAGAATTGGTCTTTCTTACAGGAGACACAGTGGCGATGAAAGGAGTCGCCACAATCGTGATAAGAACATGAAGGAGATAAATGCTTTTGAAGAGGAACCAAAGCCGAAAAAGGAGCCGTTAGATCTATTGAGAACCAGAACAGGAGGTGCTTACATTCCTCCGGCTAAGTTGCGAATGATGCAAGATCAAATTAGTGACAAGGTACTGTCGGACTGGCGTTACTGTATAAATGAAGACGTGCTGACCATTTATAGGAAGGTGAACAATATCAGCGAATGAACTGGGAGAGGTTAAAGAAGAAAATTCATGGATTAGTAAACAAGGTAAACACCGGGAATCTTGTTTCGGTTGTCAGGTCACTTCTACAGGAAAATATTATTCGCGGGAAGTGGGTGTTTTTCTTACTAATTGCTGGTTAGCACTTTTAAATGGCCTGGTTTCAATTTCATTCAGAGGACTGCTGGTAAGGTCGATTATGCAAGCACAGGCCTTTTCTCCTGTGTTTTCCCATGTCTACGCCGCGTTCGTTGCTGTTATAAATTCGAAGTTTCCTCATATCGGTGAACTGTTGTTGCGAAGGTTGATAGTACAGTTCAAGCGTTCATTTCGAAGGAATGACAAAGGTTGGAGTTTTCTCTTAAATAGAAGATTGAACGGTGACCTTACGGTGACGATATGTTGCTCATTGGAAACAGGTTAAAATTATAGATTAAAAACAGAATACAGGTTAAAATTTCCTTTTAGCTCATCGAACATAGTTCGTAAGGGGAAAGCGATCTTTTTTAATGCAGAGAATATTTTAAAATCGGGGTTTCGATCACAAAGATCGTCTTTTTTTTCAGGTACGACTGTCACTGTGTCCAAATTCATTGCTCATCTCATAAACCAAAGAGTGGTAAGTTGTATACCATCTTTCCACTAGTGCCAAGTAATTCAAATCATTTTATACTAAACATCGGCGGATGGGTCCGCTGCTGTTTTGGAAATGAATGATATATAAATGTTGACTAAATAAGTGTGCCTCCAAACACGGTTTACCGCCTTGTCGTGGCTGTGAGGTGCCCCGGAGTGTTGGACTGCGATGCAGAAGGAGGGTTCACATCCCAGGAGCGCCTTCCAAGCTGAGAAGGAGCCTGAATTACATCCAGAAGTTTAGCTAAGAGTAAACAAATACCAGGGTGCACCATCTTCCGGGTATCAAACTAGTCACGTGGTGGCAAATCTCCCTCTGATCCACAAGGGCGCTGGCTGCCTGTGGTGGTGACGACCTGGGGCGAGCATTGACAAGACTGAACTCAGAACTCCAGGACACTACAGTGTCTAAACAAGCAATGAAAAAAACAATGGAATTTATACTGGGTGTCGGACAACCATTGAAGACTGGCCAACCAAGTATCCAAGTGAATTGGTGTGCAGTTTGAAAATACATCTGAGGCTGTTCGTATGTTCGTTTGAAATGTTATTCTCTAATGCCAGAGTATATAGAAAATTTGTTCAGGCCCATGAAGTTCTTGCTTTGGAGATTATGATTTTGATGATGGAAACGCCCACAGACGATTCTGTTGAAGTTTCAATAGCATTCCTAAAGGAGTGCGGCGCTAAATTGTTAGAGGTATGATCTCTAAATATTTCTTTTTTTAGGAAGGTATTTAACTCTATGAAATTTTAGGTATCCCCACGTGCTCTAGACACAGTATTTACACGTCTTCGAGGGATTTTACAAGATGGAGACTCTAATAATCTCGATAAGCGTGTCCAGTACATGATTGAAGTTGTTATGACGATAAGGAAAGACCAGTTTAAGGTGAGCTGCTGTCGCAGTAATTCTTTCTAGTCAGTGCACAAACGTTGTCTGGGAGGATAGCAGCATCGGCTCGATATATTGGTAGGCAACCGCGAGTCATTGTAAAGGCCACATATGCATTCAGTCACCTCCAGGCGATGCTTAACGAAAGCAATGCATAGCGCATCCTTACAGGATTGACCAACGCCGAGTGCTTTTATTTTATTGTTTGGCGCTTATTTTTTTTACGCTCACTTATTCATTTCGCTATTACTTTGCCCCTTGCGTATTATACTCATTTATTAAATCTCAAGGAGATCGACTTATTGTTTAAGGCATATCCAGCGGTTATTGATGAATTGGACCTCATTGACGAGGAGGACCAAATCACTCATACGATTTCTTTGGAAGATGCAGTGAATCCCGAGAATGAACTGAGTACGTCATTAATTGTGCTGTGTAGCTTTTAACCCATAAAATTTACATTTGATTGACCAAATTGAAAAGTTTTTTGGAGGATCTTCCTCAATGTCTAATCAATTTTGTATTCATGAACCCAGGTTTCCCTTGATGAAGTGTTGTATAGAGAATACGTTCAGATATTTTCAAAATGGATCCGGATTTTTCGAAGAATGAACAGCAGTACGAAGAGATTCGAGCTGAAATTATTGGTGATGCGGATGATACTGACGAAGAAGGTAGTAGTGACGATGACACTGAAGGTGATAATGACGGACAAGCAGGTTTGTCGAATGTAAACGAGTTATTCATTGATTACGATCGGTTAGATCTTCAAGACGGGCTTGAGTTTTTTCCACTTTTTTGCAGCATTTCTCTCCACCGGAAATTGATTGAATCTGTTGAATGGTACTAAAGTGTTTTAGCTGGGCAAACTACTGCTGGTTCGGCAACTACTGAAATTATCGATAACACTGAGCAAAACCTTGTGGCTTTTCGTCGTGAAGTTTACCTCACAATCCAGTCGTCGCTTGATTTTCAGGAAGCTGCGCACAAACTTTTGAAGATGAAGGTTTCCAAGGAACTTGAGGTAATTTTTCGGATCAGCCGTGTATCCTGTTATAGTCCAATGATTATCTATATGTTTTTGTTATTATTTCATCCAAGTTATCTTGCAGACAGAGTTATGTCACATGCTTGTGGATTGTTGCTGTCAACAGCGAACGTACGAGAGGTTTTACGGTCTCCTTTGCGAACGATTCTGTCGTCTTCGAAAAGAATATCAGGTTTGCCATAGATAGTCTTTACATCGCGGTCTTACAGTATGTTCATTCGTCTCTTGAATAACACTACTCCTTACAAAAAGGTGCGTAAATGACAGCGGTAATGATGCTGTATATTACGAACATGGCTCGAGTTCGATCCTGCGATGGGATCACCGAGCCTATCATCCTTCAGAGGTTACAGAATATTGGTAACAGATTTTTATGGCAATTTTCATTCTGCGAAACTTAGTCCAACTCTGTACGCGCGACGTTCCTAAGAATCTAGGGAGAGTCGACTCGACTAGCAGTCAACGATGTTCATGATAAAGAAAACGACGATACTTAAGCGGGCGAACCTGTTTGCGGAATGTTCGAAGATATTCATGAATGATGGATGCGAGGGAACGAATAGTGCAAGAAGTACTAGGATCTGCACTGTAGAAAAGAAAGCGGGTTGTGGTTGTGGTTAATTTGTCAAATGCGGAAAAAGTGTGCCGTAGTTTAGGTCATTTCAAGTGATATCTTTGGTGATATTTTAGAAAGAAGAAGACATAGTCATGTTGATTAGGTGTTAATAGTGGTTAGAACTATATGGCGCTGGTTTACCATTGGCAACATAATTTTAGCGCAGAATATGTTTGGGTTCAAAAATTTCACTAGGAAACGTAATGCTGACATGCGACCTTTCGCGAACCTTGGTAATGGCAGTGTTTTATAATACATTCCGTACAGAAGAGTCTTTGAATTCCTGAAGTTCTCAACCATTCCTTAAAATATTAGCTCAGAAGGACAAGAAGGGTAAAGCATCGTTGGAGGTGATTGAATGCATACTTGACCTGTACGCACGGTGGGATACCGATGTATCGAGCCAATGCTGCTATCCTCCCAGACAAGTTGTACCAATTTGCCGACCTCGTAGGGAGGGATGGCTTGGTAAGCCGCAGGAGCAGGGATCATTCCTATGCGTATCGCGGGGCGCCTCTTACCACTGCTCCCCACGTTCCCTTTATATGTTAGATTATGAGCTCTAAAACTATAACTTTTAATTCAGATGACATTTGAAAGGATCGCTTGCGACACATATGCAACCATTCATAGATTTGACATTACGAAGCTGAGAAACATGGCCAGACTTATTTCTCATCTGCTTTTCACTGATGCGATAAACTGGACGGTATTTTTTTTCACTTAAACTTTTTTGCAATAATTTAGCAAAGTCGAAAAGAAAGTTCGTCAATGTCATATTAATAAGATGTTTCATATAAGTGACCATACTGTTTTCGATTTTCTCCGATGTTCGACTGACTGAGAGCGACACTACGTCGTCAGGCCGCATTTACCTCAAATATATTTTCCAAGAGTTATGTGAGTCCATGGGACTTGCAAAGCTTTATGAGCGCATCAGTGACCCGTGAGTGTGAATTTTTACTGGTGGCCATACAGTTTTCGCTTTCACTTGTCATTTTCAGGACGTTGCAAACAGCCTTTGCCGGTTTGTTTCCGCGTGATAACCCTCAGAATACACGATTTGCGATCAATTTCTTTACACTTACTGGTCTAGGTGGCCTCACGTAAGTGATGCATCCTTTGTTTAATTTCTTATTGAGGGTTTTTGAGACTGCTTTCGTTTTCTTGAGTAGTGCACTCGTAGCGCTTGAATTTTCTCCCTTCACGTTAAAAGTTATGGCTCGGTATCTGTTCTTTATTGACTTCGATTAGCTACGAACACACTCTTCAATCCGCGAGCACAATTACAGTTGACGAAATTGAATTGTATGTGGTTTATGCACTGAACTTTATCGATTTCTCACGGAACCTCCATAACGTGTCTTTATTTTGCCCTAGTGTTAGAGTTGATCAATGAGTTTTAGTTGTGTGAATTTGAGGAGGATCGCAGTTTCTCTCAAAGGTATTCTTCATAAAAAGAAGTTAATGTTTTGGCTTTGACTCACTGCGACATTTGGCGAAATTCGATCTGTTACTATTGTTTCAGTTATTATTCATTTCTTAGAGCGCGTGTGGCACAGTGGTTGGAGGCGCTACTGAGGCGCGCACGTGAAATGCGCCCATTGCCCACCAAGCCTTCCATCCCTCCGGAGTCGGCAAATTGGTACCAGACTTGTCTGGGAGGATAGCAGCACTGGCTCGATACATCGGCCGGCCACCGCGAGTCATTGTAAAGGCCAGATATGCATTCAATCACCTCCAACGATGCTTAATGAAGTCGGATGCATGGCGCATCCCTCAGGGATTGATCAACGCCGAGAGCTTTATCCTTTATCCTTTATCATTCATTTCTTATTTTAAGATCTGTTAACATATGCTTAGCAATCAGCCCTTTGTCATTGTCTGTGCCTCACGAACGTCGGTGTTGGTTAGTTCGGCTTGTCTCTGAACTCCGTAAGATTCGTCCAACACTGGTGCAACTTTGAAAGTTATATTTACTACCTATTTCTTGACGATGTCAAGTACAATCATCATGATGCTGAGATATGAGCAAAGTTGGGAACTTCAGGTGGACTTCGAACTAGCGATCACCCTATCGAAGGCTGGCGTGCTATGCACAACACCAACCGAGGGCTTTCCTTTCTCTTGCTCTCAGCTATGTTTCTACTCTATCGATGATATCAGCAATCACGCGTAAGCAGGAGTGATTTGGAGGTGCAAATCGACATCGAACCCAGTTAAGCTGGACTTGTGGAAGTCACAATGTTGTAGCTTTAATTTACTGCCAATTTTTTCATGACAGGGTACCGACGTGAAGTACAACGATAAGATGAGATATGAGAAAAAGTAGGAGCTTCAGGTGGACATACAGTTGTCTCAGCGATGTTTTTACTCTGATGATATCACCAATGTGGGAGCGATTTGGGGAATGGAAATCGATATCAACCCAGTTAAGCTGAGCGTGTGAACAGAATCACAGTGTTGCGGCTTCTATTTATTGCCTGTTTCTTTCATGAAAAGGTAGTGATCGCGGGTTGATAACCCAAGGTTCCAAGTTTTGATCACAACTCAACTCATATTGTTATTGAATAAAATATGCCACCAACTTGGCTGTCGTAGGTCGTCGTACCTTCGTATTCTAACATGCTCATTATTATCTCTGTAGGTTGGTGCATACATCATCTCTTTTACATCCACTCGGTGTCCTAAATGTTGGGTCTAACCTCGATGACTTGCCGTATGTATACTTATCTTGCTATTATCACTTCTCATTTTTGAACAAGTATCTATCCACCATCATGTATTAAATAACAGCGTAGAGTCTTCATGGGCTTAAATTTCTGTGGGCGATGCTGGAAGTTTTTTAGATAACGTTTTTAATAGACAACTGAATGGCTTCATTACAGGATTGACCTACGTCAGTTTCTCGAGAAGGGTATGAAAAGAAAAAAGCAAGAGTCTACTGACGAATCACCATCATCTTCGTCAAGTTCTTCTGACGACTCCAGCGATAGCGATAGTGATACCGATAGTGACAGTGATAGTGATAGTGACAGCGACGACTCAGGTTCTTAGAGGACATGTTCTTGTTAAACATCTTCAGAAAGCTTGGACCATTTATATATTATGATATACAAGGGAAAAAGTGGGAATAGGTTCTGTTTTGTCATTGCTCAATTATTCCTTAATTTGATTAGTCGTGTCGATTAATTTTTAGCTCTTGATTTGTTCGCTAATCGCGCCTGTTATTTTTTTGGAACACAAATCATTTTTGATCTCGGTTTTAATTCCATTTGTTATTTTACTTAGAAGAAAGAAGGAAACTTGACTACGTTTTCGCTACCATTGCTTTGTATGCTGTTCCACTTTGTGTGCAGCTTCGGATTGCGTTCCTCCGAGAAAGACAAAGCTTCGAGAGGGTGTTGAAAGAAGGCAGTTTATGTGAACAGCTCGTACCACAACTACCTATGTTGTTCCAAATTAATGGCTGACACAGTTGTGTGATGAGTTGCAGTATGCATCAGCTGTGCAATAATTCACTGCATTCTTTAGGTGGGAATTATGTGCGTGTATAACAGCGAGAGAAAGCGCGTGTAGTGCAGTGGTCGGAGGTGCCGTGCAGTACACATGGGATCGATCCTCGCGCCGCAGACGCACGAAGCCTCCCATCCCTCAGGAGTCGACAAACTATTATCAGACTTGTCTGGGAGGATAGCATCACAGCCTGGATACATCGACAGGCCACCTCGAATCATTGTAAAGGCCAGATATGCATTCAATCACCTCCAAACGATGTTTAATGAAGTCGAATGCGTGGCGTTTTGCAAATATCTCAGCATCATTGTGGTTGAGTCACACAGTAATGTTTGTTCGTTTGCGCGAAATAATTGCGTACGTGGAATTGTGTTATAGCTTAAGAAGAATTACCTAACAAAAGTGTCGAATAGAATTCAGTTTTATGTCCTTTGCATCTTTATCCTTTCCTGCGTCGTAGTGGACTGCGAGATTTCTCCTTTTTCTGGACTTAAGATTTCCGCCGTGCGGCGCGATTCCGCGCGCGTGTGGCGCAACTCCGCGTGCGTGTGGCGCAGTGGTTGGAGGCGCTACTGCGGCACGCACGTGGAATCGATCCTGCGCCCATGGCCCACCAAGCCTTCCATCCCTCCAGGGTCGGCAAATTGGTGCCAGACTTGTTTGCGAGGATATCAGCACTGGTCGATACATCGGCAGGCCACCGCGGACCATTGTAAAGGCCAGATATGCATTCAGTCACCTCCAACGATGCTTAATGAAGTCGAATGCATGGCGCGTGCCTCAGAGATTGATCAACGCCGAGAGCTTTTTCAGAGAGCTTTAAGATTTCTGCCCATTTCGTTGGTGTGCCATCAGTTTTTAGTATAATTGTTCTTTTCTTTCACTGGGTTTTGCATGTTCTAAAATTACAATACGCTTATACTCGATCTATTTCAATTTGTTAACTGGATTTGAATTTGAATAGGATTGCCAGTTGGATTTTGAATTGAACTGAATTTTGTGTCAGCTGGACGTTCTATTTTAACATCTAGTGAGCCCTAAAATTCTTTTTAGAGATTACTTTTTTCTAGAGTTTATGTCCAGGATTGAGTTTGAACACTTTAGGGCTACTGTAGAAAGAAAGAAAGAAAACATTATTGCACTGTTTTTTCTCGGTTCATTTTCATTGTTTTTAGGTTCATCTTCATCATCGTCTTCCGATTCAGAAAAGGCCAAGAAACGTAAAAAAGTTGAACAGCTTAGCAAACCACGTTCTCGGAAAGGCGGCGGAAGTAATGGGTAGGTATTTTAGCTGAGATTGGAATAAAAGCACTAGCAAATACTTAAGAATGTTCGTAGAGATCTGCTGTCTTTCAGACTTCGCAAGAAAATAAAAGAAGAGCCATTGTCACCAGAAAGGTCGATAACCAATGAAACAAGTAATCTTAATAGAGACGCCTCAGAAGCGATAGGTGACGACGCAGAGAGAAAACAGAGAAGTGTGCGACGGTCGAGATCTCGCACGAGAAGAGATGCCGTGTCAGCGAATGAAAAAGAAGGCTGGGGAAAAAGGAGAAAAGGGCGTGAACGTCCATCAAGATCAGAAGAAAGGAATGAACGACGGTCAAGATCAAAGCATAGGAATGAACGACGGTCTAGATCAAAGCAAAGAGGTGAGAGGCAGTCGCGATCAACGTCGAGAGGAAGGAAAGAGCTGGAATCTTCCAGTAAGAGACGGGAACGTGAGCGAAGCGAAAATACTTCGCCGAGAGCAAGATCCAGAGAAAAACTACGGAAAGATCGACAAAGGAGGGCTTCCCCACGTCGAGAAAGTCGTAGTTCATCTAGGCAAAGAAGCAAGAAAAAAGATGACGAACGGCAGAGGGAGCGAGAACGATCAACTGAATCCCGTTTGCGAGAACTCACCGTTGATGGGTCAGATCAAAGGAGAAAAAGCTGAAAATCACTGATGGTTGTTAATTTTTGGTTCTGTTTAGTTTTTGCCCAGTGTATTTAGACAATTACATTGCTATTTTTGTACAAGTGAGTCTTACATAGTTTTTCTTTTGTTGCATCATACATGAATATTATTCAAAATGTATTCTTTCATTGATAAGCTTACAGGAGGTTGGTAAATAATGGTTATTTACGGTTGTCAATTCGACGGTTTCGTCTTTAGAGGCGATGATTAGAGTCGATGGTCCACAGTTGTTCGTATTCTCGAAGTAGTGTCTTCGTCACGCATCGATATTCAAAGATTATTCAATATGTTGAGTACTATTAATTAGATCTTTTTGCCTTATACTATTGACAGCACATTCTAACAGCGCGAATAATCGGAAAGTGTTTCAAACTTATCAGTTGTAGCAGATGTTGTAACTTGAGATGATTGCGTTGTGGACAAAACGTTTACCGTCTGTGGATCTACCTAAAGCGTGTTGTTGCTGAGAAAATGGCGGTTGTTTCTTAAAGGAGAGTTTGGATTTACTATTTGAAGCTCAGAAGCTGCTAGAATTGGCGACGATGTTGACAGGATGCAGTAAATATGAATATTGGTAAATAACGATTGTTTTGATCAGTCAGTAAACTAGCGCTCATAGGAGGTTTTACGGGGATAAAAAAAAGCTCTCGGCGTTGATCAATCCCTGAGGGATGCGCCATGCATTCGACTTCATTAAGCATCGTTGGAGGTGATTGAATGCATATCTGGTTTAAAGAGTGACTCGCGGTGGCCGGCCGATGTATCGAGCCAGTGCTGCTATCCTCCCAGACAAGTCTGGTATCAATTTGCCGACCCCGGAGGGATGGAGGGCTTGGTGGGCCATGGGCGTTGTGATCGATTCCACGTGTGCGTCGCAGTGGCGCCTCCAACCACTGCGCCACACGCGCCCTTCTCTAATACCTCTAATACTCTCAGGAATGCACTGATAAAAGTAAAAACCAGGTGTGAAGTAACAATGAACACTGATCGCACCGCTGCCGTTCTTTCAACTTAGGAGGGTTAAGGTTATTCTTTTCAGGCTGAGGTATACTGAGTAACAAATTGCTTAAGAAATTTTTCAGTAAAACACCGCCTTGGTTATGGTGTGCCTTTTTTGCTAACAACTAGCGTGCTTGTTTGAATTTTGGGGTGGCATTCGCCTACAGTAAGGGCTTTCACAAAGTTTTCGTTTCTTCCACGACCATATCGTTCCCAAAGAAGAAGGATTGGAAAAGAAATTCTCTAACAATTCGGTCAGCTATAAAGGGTTATGAGGTTTTTCGCTGTAATGAATAGAAACCAAATACAAGAAGGCTTTATTGTACGTTGATAAGCTTGGTAACTTTGCAAAAAATGGAGAAACTCTCGAAACTGAACCAGTTTCAAATTATAAAGCGTAAGGAGAAGCAACGATTTGATATTGGTGTTTAAACAAGGGTACCAGGAGGAAATCGTCGCCGGATTCTTTCGACTCTTTCGAATTTCTCAGTGGTGATCACCTCGTGAATTGGATGCGTGACGTAACGGCCATTACACAACGATCTGCCGTTCTCTAAGCGGGGTTTCTGAACAGGTTTTCTTCACTTTGTTAAGAAAAAAAGGTAGTTTTTAGTCCCTTTCTATGAATGTCATATTGGTAAAAGGGTAAGTTGCTCGGCATTGATCAGTAATTGATGTATATGCCATGCGTTTCTCTCCATTACGATTCATAGAGGTCAGGGGAAATCATTTAATTCATAGTTAGCCTTTACAAAATGATTTTCATGAGCCTATCACTATACAATGTCGGCGTTTTCTAATTCTATCGAGAAGTGTGCTATAAAGCTGTAGAGCTCAGAAGGATTGTTAGCTTGATTTGCTTGGTCTTGGGTTTGAACTACAGAACCTTTGTGTATTCCAGAATACTCTATTCACTGCGTTGCATGGTCCGCTCATTAGAATTTAACGCATGGAAAAATCCACTTGGTGTTGTGTAATACATGAATAGACTTGCGGTAATCATAAAGTATTCTGTAATAATCTTATGCGAAATAAAATATTCTTTTGCGAACTATCGGAAATTATGTGTATTAGGAACACAGGACAAGATAGAAGAGTATTTGAATAGCGACAGATTCTAATGTTATAATGTTGTCATTTTAGACTCCTGTTGCGTTGAGGAGTTGGAGTTGTTATAGTTGTTAAACTCTGCTGTGAAATTCATGGGACGGGTAGCACAGTGGTAGTGATGTCCGTCATCACGAGCTTGGTGCAAGGTCGATTCAGCTGCGAGTCAACCAAGCGTCTCATCCCTCCTAGATCGGGACATTATTACCGGACTTGTCTAGGGAAAAATCACTCTCTGCAATCTAATTGGGAACGCTCCAGCCCAGTTATTCCAGGACTCCACGGAGATTTGCTCGATAGCATTCTACGACCTTCAAGATGAAATGAAAATCCTTAAGCAGCAACCGAATGTTGGGAGATCTTCGTGGGCAGTGGATACAAGGAAACGAATTGGATGTGAAGAGTGCTGGAATCCGCACAGTAGGGCGTGAGCTCGGGTCAAATAAGTTTTAAAAAATATGGAATTCAAATAATGGTAAGTACCACCCACTCATTTGGAGGAATCCTACGCAGAAATACGGGACGTTTTCATTTTGGAGCTTTCCAAAAGTCCTTTTCTACTATGGTGTGAACTTCTTACTTGGAGAGGAATTTCGCGATAGTATGGCGGGTATCTGATCTCTCGACGAATTGGAACGTCACGTGTTGTCCTCCGTTCTTGTCGTAGAGACTCCTCGTGCTCATGAGATATTTTCCTCAAGCAAATGTCATTAGAGTCTTGTTTAAAGCAATGATAATACTATTTTGGATTCTTCGTTAGACAGCTGTCGAAGTTGTGACAATGCCTTACCGATCTTGACAGCGACTGTGATTTGAGGCAGTACGAGAGCTTCGTGTCATCGACACCGAACGAGAAGGTGGACCTGAAAATTGGTATTATCGTGACAGCTGGAGAACTCTGTAGGTTGAGTTGGACAACTCTCTGAAGCAGAAATGAACAGTAGAATTCCAAGTACAACGGAAAGTTGCATTTTAATAATACAATGATAAGAAATCTTAAAGAAAACTTCTTTTTACCACCTGTTCATATTTCATGGCGGGATGGGATTTGAAGTACAAGCACCAGGATGTTGTTGTATGAGCAAAATTCGGAGTTAAGGTGGCTTCGAACCCGCGATTACCGTTACAAGGCGTTCACGTGCTATTTGCCACACCAATCAAAGACCGTGATTTCCCTTTCTCTCACCCATGTTCTTACAAATTGGAGAGGACAGGCAAGAAATAAGAGCTGAAACATTTCGGCTTCGATTGCAGCTACAGTCTCACTGGGTGCAATTCCGATATGTAGTCGCCAGATCTTGCTTATTCACTGTTGATTGGTTATAACACCGATAGAGTAAAAGCATTTGTAAGAGAAACCTAAAGCAAGATCGTCGATCGCTGTAGTAGATAGTAGGTGAGCCTCTGGTAAAGGTAATCACAGTTCCAAAACCCACCTATGCTTCCTAGCTTTGCTTATTTCTCGGCATCCTTGGGGTTCTAATTCACAATGGTTAGAGTTTAGTGAAAGCAAGGGGTATTCGTCTTCTATACCTTACCGTTTAACTACAAGAGAGCGTTTATGAACTGCTATTGGTATCACATGCTTCATCAGTCATGCAAAATCGTTCAATTTGTGCAGGCGTTCGGTGTTTTGCGCACATTGATTAAGTCTATTCGAAGGAATGACAAATCCTTTTCTGGTTTATGAAAACTGCAAACATTTCTTAACTAATGACATGTTGCTAATTGCACAAATACGCCTCATAAACCGTAGGCAGATAGCTCAGGTAGTGATGCCAGTTCATCATAATCATAATGGTGGTTCGATTACGCCAGGCTTCAGAAGCCTCCCATCCCGTCATGAGCGGGAAACTGCTGCCAGAGTACTCTGACCCACTACAACCAAACCCTATGGAGAAGGTCATAAAACGGCTGTCCTTTTACTGTATGTAGAATCAACTAGGCCAACGTATCGATATTCACAGCGAAGACGACAGTCCTTGTGAAGAAGCCTCACCCACACGCCAAAACTTCTGAGCTTCGCGGGCAACGGATCCCAGAAAGGGAATTGAATCCAGGAAAGAATTCAAGCTGCACAGTGAATGTGAGGGCGGAGATGTAAAATAGCAGTAAAATAATGTTCTTAAAAAAGTCGTCTAATCAATACTTACCATACGTTGCTTTTTCGTATTTCTCATTACCCGTCATATAATCCGTATCCCTGGTTGTTCTCACTGGTGATTCGCTCAAATGTGGCGTTTCTCGCCTCTCCGATGTGGCTTTTGGTGGCTCTGTAAATTCGGACTTTTCCTTTTGAATTCGTCTATACTCTTTTACGCTGCTGCGTTCTTCTCGTCTCTTCTCCACGAGGTCAGAAATAGATAGGCGCGAACTTTCTTTAGGATCTCGTAGCACGCTGTCCACCTGAATATATAGAAAGCAAGAGATTTTTGAGAAATAAAGAAGAAGAACAACACTAACTGGTATTGAGGACCTTTTTGTTTGTGTCGATGATGTCCTCGTCGACAAAGTACGTCTGACGGGTTGGCGCATGGCTGTCCTCTGGTGTTCTGCTCACAATTTCTCGCTCGTAGTACACTGTTCTGTCGAGTAACGGAGTTTGACCTTTTTCGTCCTTTCCACACTGAGAGAAGGCTCTCTTGGATCGCTCAACATCCGATGTTCTCTCGATCTCCACTTCTTCGCTAATGGTATCAGCAATAGGAGGCATTGGCGGTCGATAGGAACAGACTTCAAAAGGAGTTGGCCTTGCGCTGTAAAAATTACAATCCCGTACTATAATGCTGTTTATTTTAATAACGTCAGCAATGATATTAGTGCCAATAACAATATTATAGGAAAATTATATCCACTTTTTTGATTGAAGTATGCTCTGTAACGATACTACATTAATGAGCTGTTGGAGTTTGTAGAGAAGAAATAAAGAACTCAGGGCAAAGCAAGAAAAGATCATCGCTTAGCTGCATCCGAAACTTTAAGGTCGTGTAGGTGGTCCTCCTAGGGAACGCTCGCATCTTCATGGAGTCCACTCTACAGTTCTTCTCGTCCGTCTGTCGCCTGCTCGTCTCAGTGTACGACCGGCTCAAGCATTCAACCGGTGTGTATTCTTCTGGGTCTCGAAAATGAAGTAGATTTCGAGGATCAGAGCTTCGAGTTTGTGCTATATGTTGTGTTTGTCGGTTACATTTTAGAAGACATTGTTTAAGTGCTCTGTGGGTGACGTGCAGTATTCTTGACGTGATTGAGGTGGCAGCTCACGTCTCTGCTGCATAAAAGAGTCAGATGACTGTTGAGTCGAAAAGGTGAGCCCGGAGTTTTGGGTCCATTAGTTGGTCGGTGGCTTCCTCAAGTGGCTCGAATGCAGCTTATGTAGCTGTCTTTCTTCCGTCTAATTTCTCACTGATACTGCCTCTCATGCTCTTTGGAGGTTCAGGGTAGACGTGATTTCTGTAACCAGAAAACCACACAGTTTGATTTGTTTGCCTTCACGCCATGGATTATCTCTGGACTGCATCTTCTTCAAATTTGTGTACAGCTCGGTCTCTTTTCTGCTTCGCAGACCTCATCGGTCAACGTCTCTGCTTCACTGGTACGTTTTGAGAAGATAGCAATGTTGTCGACAAAGCAAGGATTTGATAGTCATTTTCCATCAATACGTATGCCTTTCTCATCTCAATCCAGTGAGTTCGTTATCCATTGGATGCACCAGTAAACAGCTTTTGCGAAACGGAGTTGACCTATCAAACCGCTTTTTCATACGGATGTGGCAAGAGGTCTATAGAAAAGCTGTATTATTGCGGTGCATTACCGATAGCAATTAGACAGAGCTCTCATGTTAGACGAGTTCACTCCTTCGTCTACGAAAGCTGATAGAATTGTATTCAGTACGACGCTTTCAAATGCTTTTTCGTAGACGACAGTAGCTAGGTTGGATGTGGTTTTTGCAGCAAAAATTCATGTATAAATCGTGCTCGCTCAATTGGCTCTGCTTCAAGCCAGCTCCTCTACACGCGAGACAAGATATTGTTCGTGAAGAGCTTGTGGAGCACATTTAATAAGCATATCGGACGATAATTACGATGATCCTTTCGATCACCTTTCTTTGGCGAGACGACCGTGCGCTTTTAAAAATAGGAAATCTTATGAGGTTGCGCGAGGTACATGTGAAATCTCGCTTCCGAGTCTGAGAAAGACTTCGGTAATATTATCGGGTGCTGGAGATGGGCCTCATTTCAAGCTTTCTGCCGCCATTCGAACCTCAAAGGGAAGAATTCCATGTGGCGTTTCTCCAACGTGAATTTTAAAGTCTGGAAAGGAAACTGTGGAACGAGAAAGGTTGGTGTAAAACTTATCCGTTACTGTTTTCATATTACGGGAAAAGCTCTTAGTTATCTTCATTCGTCAGGGTTGACAACGGGAAACTGTACTCGCGCAACTGCTGACGGAATTTTTTCAAAGTTTCTTTTTGTCTTCGTCTTTTTTTTTCTTCTAACAGTTTTTTATGCCTATAAAAATCTAGATCATTCTGTGAAGTTTCTTTGTAGCTGAAATTTACTACTAGCCGTGTTAAGCATGTTGTAATAGGATCAAGATTCAGTTTCCTCCTCTTCTCGGACAACATTTGGTGGTAATGGAGGAGCTATCTAATCTTCTTGCTTGGCATTAAGAATGTTTTTGCCACATGCAGCTGGACTTTTTCTTCTAAGTAGATAACACGAATTCCTTTCCAGATCAAAGCTGAACCGAATCTTTGCGCAAGCAAAGAGGCGACCAGACTCAGTACAGAATGATGGGACTACCGATTTGTCTAGTAGGCACCATCTTCTGTTTGTCAGAATATGGTCGATCTTTGCATGAGTTGTGCCGTTAGGAAACTCCCATGGTCAACGGCGACTTTCTTTGTTTCGGAACAATGGATCTCAGTGGAAGAAGTATGCTGCCGACAGGAGTCCTGCATGACCGATTCCATTTGCGCTTTCTTAATCCAAGTTTTTCTATCCTATATTAACTCACGTTGGCTTTTTCTATTCTGGCGTTGAAGTTTCCGACGACAGATTACGACATATCACTGTGGATAACTTTCTCTAGTTGATAGTAGAACGCATCTAATTCGTACTTATCAAATGTATCGGTCAAAGAGTAGCCACTCATGATAGTGATCTACCTATGATACGATGGTTGATCTTGGAGGATACCAGGAAAATCCGTACCAGTCGAAATGGTGGACAGTGGATTAGTGGAAGTCAACGCCTACACCACCTCCACAGATGACAAGAATCATGTTGTATATTTGGCATGTATCGTCCTTAGCACTTTTTGTTTCTTATAAGGAGATCTCATGGAATTAGATGCGAACTTCAAGAAGGACGTGAAGAATGGCTTTTGACGAGACTCTTCTGACATTAT
Source organism: Angiostrongylus cantonensis (assembly GCA_009735665.1). Classification (NCBI taxonomy): domain Eukaryota; kingdom Metazoa; phylum Nematoda; class Chromadorea; order Rhabditida; family Metastrongylidae; genus Angiostrongylus; species Angiostrongylus cantonensis. The sequence continues at coordinate 609,953 of MQTX01000091.1, forward strand.
ATGTGCAAAGTAGCAAAGAATCTCTATGCTGTGAATGTCTTCGTTCAACCTGCTTTCAGTGATGTTCTGCGTAACTTGTTTTGTGACCCCCCAAAACTCTTCTCACCTTCAGATAGTACAGACAGGATCATCTAGGATGTGAGGTGCTGAGGCCGACCTATTGGCTAGTTGGTCTTGCCTGAAAATCTTACTAAACTTTGCAATGGCGTTTCCAGATCGTCATATATCAGCTCCGAAGGCTTTACTCTTTATCCTTTATGTATGTAGATGGACTTGCTGGGTATTAACGGGAAAGTGTTAGCACAAAACTACTGCGCGCTATGGGTTAAAAATAGGTGCTAGCCTCTGTTGAACATCTCTAGTAAAGGTTGGAGCACTGATCTGGTCCATCATTGGACCACCGTGAGCCATTCTATAGGCCAGGTAAGCATTCAACCGGCTCTAGCGATCATCAATGAAATCGAATGCATGATATATCCTTAAGGGATATATCAGCTCCGAAGGCTTTACTCTTTATCCTTTATGTATGTAGATGGACTTGCTGGGTATTAACGGGAAAGTGTTAGCACAAAACTACTGCGCGCTATGGGTTAAAAATAGGTGCTAGCCTCTGTTGAACATCTCTAGTAAAAGGAAAAAAATACCACTCGAAAGTAATTCAAAATTATTAACGAATATCTTTTTAGAACCTTACATCGGATGGCTCTTGGTACTCAATCGCTCCGCCAAATCGCTTTGTTCATCGGACTGGTACTGCAATAATTAAAATTTGAGATACAGTTAAATTGGATGTACTAGTGTTCAGTACAAATAGACGTTTGCGGCGTTAAACGTCAAGCACACCTTGGTTAGTGAAGTGGTTTCTATTTCTTTTGCAGGAGAAAGGCACTCTTCTACAAAGACGTCCTGCTCCTCGGTACGTTTCTCATGCTGTACAGGTACAATTAGCATAGCTTTGCGTCTCTTGTTATAGGAAATTACTTTTGCAGATGATCTTTTTATACTAGTGCTGCTCAATTTTCGTCTGAGAACAAACTCAGAAGTTATTCCTGATAAGAAAGCTTTCAAAAAACAACGGAGTTTATGAATTTACTGGGCGATTATAGAAGGCGATTCTACTGCAGAAGGAGCTAATATACATGGTAACGTTGAAATCTCCCATAAAATGACTTATTCATTTAAAGATTTTCGAAGATTTTCGTTTCCCTTACGAACTTTATTCTCTTTCCAACTCTTGTTCGTTTTCAATTTCGAGAAAATTAACGTGTGAGTACCGTATTGAAACAAATACCTTCGGAGACTTTTCGACAGTGTAGCAAACGGGTTCCTTTTCTTGTGGACAGACATCCTGAAAATCACTCCTATATATGAACATACTCTGGTCTATGGATTAGATTATGCTAAGAAGGCGTGTCGGACTCGCTGTGTTCAGAAAGTTTTTGATTTTACGAAACTGTGGAAAGCAGTAACTGTCAAAATAGAAGCGACCAAAATGTATGAGCGCCTCATTTCCGCGCATCTTAACCTCTTTATATAATTGTAAGTGATCCTATTTCAACCAACATTCATGCTTTTTAACACTCTCGCGACGAAGCCTAATTTTCAGCCTTTATGAACTTGGTGGTTTTTTGAAAATGAATAGCAATTCTTCGACAACTAAAGGACTTCGTGGGTTGTGAACATGAAGGGATTATAGAAAAGGCTTCCAAGAATTATTGGACTGTAGAAATCCCAAGGATCTAGAAATGCACCGGGGGGAATGCTTCGTCATCTCATGTGATATCACGTGGAAAAGCCTTTGCTCTATCGTTCCATGAGTGTGAATGATATTTATGGTGCTATTTGCTATATGCTACTATGGCTCATCGTACAAACACATAAATGTAAGCATTTTGAAGTGTTTTGCCACTTATGGGTCTTCATATCATTGATTTTTAAACCAGCACACTCTAGGGCGCGTGTGGCGCAATGGTAGGAGGCGCCACTGCGACACATACGTGGAGTCGATCCCTGCTCCCATGATCCACCAAGCCTTCCATCCCTCCAGGTTCGGCAAATTGGTACCAGAGTTGTCTGGGAGGATAGCATCACTGGCTCGATACATTGGTAAGCCACCGCGAGTCATTGGAAAGGCCAGATATGCATTCAATCACCTCCAACGATACTTAATGAAGTCGAATGCTTGGCTCATCCCTCAAGGATTGATCAACGCCGAGACCTTTATCCTATCGTTTACCAGCACACTTTATGCGATAGCTATCGTTCATTATAGGTGCTAGGATTTAATTATTTTTGTATATGAATACTTACACTTGGATGGCCCGTCCTCCCTGGTTTTACGGGTTCCCGCATAACCTCTGTTTCTTTTAGGAGATTTGCTGGTTTAGCCATTGCAGTTCCCTGGAATCTCAAGGTCAGCTTGGCCAAAGTCTTCCACCACCACCACCACCACCACAGGCACTCGCAGCCCTTGTTGATCAGAGGAAGTTTTGCAACTATGCGACTAATTCGATACCAAGACGGTGACGGATCCTGGTATTGGTTTACTCTTAGCTGGGCTTCTCGATGGAAATGCCGGACTTCTTCTGAGCTTGGGAGACTCTACTAGGAGATAAATCCCCCGCAATACATCGCAACTCGATACCGAATTCCTCACAGTCACAATGAGGAGATAAACCAGGAGAGGTATATAAACCATATCAAGCCTCTATATGAATAGAATAAATATATGTGTAGTTCATGTGTAATATTTGTAGAATTTGTGTATTTCTATGTGCAGAATAGTGCTTTGCCCGACCATCGCTCACACAACATCTGTGTTTTACAAGCTATTAATTTCTAATAAAAAATGCATCAGAACACTTCTGTGTGTTAAAATAAACTACCCGAAAAAAGTGAAACTTGGAGATGTCATACTGGCCACTCCCGCGAAACCATTATAACACCTATTGGTGTTATTTATCGCGAGAGTGTTATTGACCGTTTTAGCAGTTATTGTGTTTCTCTTCAGCACCTGCAAGTGTTCGTAACGTGAAGCCCTTCCTAGTTTTGTGGATGACGGTATCTGTAATCCAGCATTTGCAAAGCGCCTTAAAACCTCACTGAGAACTGCCCAGAAGAAAATCTAGCAGTAGAATAACCAAGGAAATTTCAATGTGAAGCGAAAATCTAGTCGGATCCATACGACGTTCGAACTATCATAAATGACGTCATCTTCAAAGGCATTGCTAAATATTTTGAAATAGTTTATCATCGGTTCAATCTATTGTCAAAGAAGTTCTCAGACTTCGAGGCCATCATCCATGCAGCGAACCACAGTCACAATCAGTCTGTGCAGCTAAGGAGTGCTGATGGATAAAACTCAAGGAACTATTGACAAAGTTCAATGTGGGCTACGCGAAGCCTGTTTTATAGTCACATGTACCTATTTTAGTGTAAACAACTGGAACTGAAGAACAAAACCGAGTTCGTTTTTATCGCAAAAAGTGAATGATAATGTCAAATCTCACGTCCAAGTCAGATTAATCAGATTTGCTATGATATGGTTTTGATGAAGAGATCCACATTTGGAAACAAAACCAGTTTAACTTAATCCTTCAGAAGATTGAATTTGAACATGTCTGCTCTGGAGCAAAGACCATGAGAGGGCAACTGGATTCTATTTGGAAGTAGATCCACGAAATTTTTGATCTGGGCCGTTCCTGGGCCACAACCTTTAAAAGGACTAAACTGATTTGGATCAACTATACTACGCATTGGGTTGCATACTGGTTGGTGGTGCTATCTGTTAAAAAAACAAGGCTTTGGTTCGACCCTCTCCCCAATGCTCTCATCCAGCTCACATGAAAGGCCATAGCTCTGCTAATTCCGAGATTGCAAGGAAAATCGAATCGATCAGAGTTCTATGACATCTATAAAGAAGGTGAAATCCTGAAGCAGCAGTCAAAACAGAACGCAAATTGTTCGAAGAGCTTTGTGGACGATGAAAGGGAGAAAAACGAATCGAACATAGGAAGTGCTGGTATCCGCATAGCTCATCTCATGAGAGGTCCGGTAATAAATAATAAAATGCATGCCGCGAATTCATCCTTACAGGTATGTCCGAGACCGATGCGAAATCCGAGAACCCAGATTAACGGCGACAATGATACATTTGGGAGCAGAATTGAAGCCAACACAAACTGAAAAGCCACTGAAGTCGTCGAATCCAATGGAGAAGTCGATGATGTATTTACTAAGGGCAAGTCAACAACGGGAATTCGTTATAGGAATAAAAGGATAAAGGAAAAGCTCTCGGCATTTATCAATCCCTGAGGGAAGCGTTATGCATTCGACTTCATCAATTATCGTTGGAGGTGATTGAATATATCTGACCTTTACAATGGCTGGCGGTGGCCTGCCGATGTATCGAGCCAGTGCTGCTATCTTCTAAGGCAATTCTGGTACCAATTTGCCAACTCCGGAGAGATGGAAGGCTTGGTGAGCCAGGGGCGCGGGAATCGATTCCACGTGTGTGTCGCAGTGGCGCCTCCAACCATTGCGCCACACGCTCGCTGATATAGGAATAGTATCAAATTATATTTCTGGAATTTCATCAACTTTGTTTCTAGTGCTTTATTTTGTTTATATTCTCGAAAGAATGAAACTAGAAGTTTCGCATCAAAATAAATGCCTTCTTAGCCTTGTCAACGGTGTGGTAGACTGGCTCCTTTTCTTTCGAACAAATATCCTGAAAATGCTATCCAGGAATAATAAAGGTTGTGGATAAGGTTGAGCTGAAAATGCTTGTTGCATTTCTAATATTCTCAATAGTTGTGATAATCCAAAACTCTAGGTGGCAGTTAGCACCAAATTTCAGGGTGGAGCAAAGCCAAATGGTCCTCGTCTACATGTGCATCAGTTTCATTTTGTACACATTAAGTCATTTAATTTTACACTTTTTTTAGGCCTTATTGTAATTTCTTCGGTATTCTAGTATTTTTGTCTTTAAGGACTATGAAATTGTGTCCATTTGGCGAAGCATTCGCGCATCGTGCAAAGCAGCAGTTCGAAAGAGCTTAAAAGTCCATTGTAACGGTTGCAAACAGAAATGTACGAAATTGGTTGCAACCACTACCTAATGTGACAATGTGAAGGTAGCCTAGATCTGGTTTTGTGCTATTGAAGTAGTAAATGCTACGGATTGACATTTCTCCACATAACCTGCAGAACCTATGGAATTTTATGGAAGGAAGATGAACTTTTACGAATAAGAACTATAGTGAATTCCAAGAACATCGGAAATATTATATTTGTTTGCCATAGTTCTATGCGATCTGTGGGAGAGAAGTTTAAAAAACTAACTTACACTGCTCGCATCAACATACTCTTCCATCCTGTATAAGGCGTAATCATCGTAAAGCGAATCTGGAGAGTGTTCTCTGAATTGAACCGGTTCCAGCAAAATGATCTCGCGCGGCGAATCCCGACGAGGTGGAATCGTCTCGAAAAGTTCTTCCCCCGATCTTAAAATAGTAGAGAGCTCCCACCGACCCTTTATAGAAGTAGTGCACTACATCCACCTATGTTCGATGATATCAAGTTGCTTTGGTGGATAACTGACAACGAGTTTCACTAACGCTACCGTTCTACGCTGGTTAGTGCTCTTTTTCATCGCGAACGTCTGCACTTTGAATCCGATGTCTTCAAGTTTAACAGCAACAGGTCAAAAGCATAGAGGAAGCATGGTTGACTAGCACAATGCAGCATGTGATTCGTCGGTCAACGGCCGACATTAACTTGTTATTTGTTAATCTTTCCATAGGTAAACAGAAACAACGTAGAGGTAAGTTTGATAAAGGGTAATAGAGAAATTTTCCAATGTGGACGGGGTGCATATTCAATTGTATTAAATGGATTGCCTACCTATCCTATACAATGACTTGCGGGGCTCGCCAATGCACCAAGCCTGTTCTTTTTATTGTTCCAGTCTAGTGTACTGCCAATTTTTCTATTTTGGAGATATGGGTATTACTTTTTGGGGTGAGGGGTAGGTCACAGAGACACTGGTGCATTGCAGTGCGCCTCTAAACACTGCGTTACACACCTTAAATTTTGCCTTTCGCCACCTTTTTTTTATAAAGAATAAAGCTCTCGGTGTTGATCAATCCCTGAGGAATGCGCAATGCATTCAACTTCATTAAGTATCGTTGAAGGTGATTGAATGCATATCTGGCCTTTACAGTGACTCTCGGTGGCCTGCGGATGTATCGAGCCAGTGCTGCTATCCTCCCAGACGAGTCTGTTACCAATTTGTCGACCCCGGAGGGATGGAAGGCTTGGTGGGCCATGGGCGCAGGATCGATTCCACGTGTGTGTCACAGTGGCGCCTCCAACCATTGCGCCACACGCGCTCCACCTTTTTTATATTTTTTCTTCTTTGGTTTAATTCCGTGCATCATATATGTTCTTGTAACGTAAATTCAATGAATCACATAGTGATATACTTACAAAAAAGGGTTGGTTATTCTCGCAACGACATCAAGAAGCAAGGAGGAATGGGGAAAAAAAATTCACCTCGCATGTCGTTTAACAAGTCGAATGATTTCCTTCGAGTCGTCGCTAGGTGGTCTGAATCTGACTATTTATACAAAATATTGAGCTTCTTAAAAGTAGTGCTATACTCACCTTTGCGTAGTTTTTCTTTTATAGATCTCCAACGATTCCTCTTCGTGCCAGGCACTTTCGGGTTTCAACGAATTTGCTGGCGAAACACGTCGAGCTAAAAGTACACAAAACTTTTATTTATACATTTTGTCCAAAACTAAATCAAATATGTTCATATTTTAAAGAAGGAATATGAGGCAAAGCCCGCAGGCTACCAGCAGTTCTGGTTTTACGCTTTACTTTTACGCTTCGATGATTGATGGGCAGCAACAATAATTTTAGATCTTTTTTTACACAAGCGATCATGCATCACTACTGCGCGGCTCTTCTCGCATTTGAGCAATCCTCGCACCCATTATCCACGATGGACTTTCAACTTTTTATGTATGGCTTCAGCTTCTTCTTTAGGATTTTCCTCTCCTCATGAATGTCGTTGAATGTGTATTGAGACGATTCTCCCTCATTTGCTCAGATAGCCGGGCTAGAGCGTTACCACACGGACAGAGAGCAAACTCTTTATATATAAATCCTGTAAAATTTTTTCTACCTCGGAAAGATGAGAGGCTTGGAAAGCCTGGAACGGGGTCGAACCAGCATTGTGCTCCGTAATGATTGGCATCACTATCCCTGCGCTATCAGCACACTGTTCTAAACTTGTTGCTAGTTAGATGAATTCTTATCCGGGAATACAGTGAGTCGAATACGATTTGATGTGGATGATTCCTTGTATTTTTCCACAAGCAACAAAACACATTGGGCTCCAAATATCACACCGCAAAGTGCTGATCCCACTTAAGCTCGATTGAAGCCATCTTCAACTGCTTGTCAGCCCTGTGAGTGGTCAACGGACGCAATTGTACGAAGCAAAACACTGTGAATTCAACATTATTCGCTGATTCAACGATTTCATGCGGAACACAAATGCTGCCTGCTCCTTCCCATTGGTCAACAGTTGCTAACATCATTCGTTATTGCAAAAGCACAAATTTTGTTAAATCATGAAGCTATTGTTTAACATGAACAAATGTATCGGGAAATTTCTGGAAATATTAACGAACGAGAATTGCACTGAAAAACTCTGTTATAAAGTTCTGGTGATGAACAAACTTTTGCGAACAGGTTAGCTCGATCCATCTGTTCTACTGTTCCGATCTGAAACCATCAAGAGGACATAAGTAAAACATCCATTTGTCCCTGTTGTATGCAAGAGCTGCGCACTAGGCTTGAGCGACGCACAATTCGTTTGTACAGTGGCAATTTTTTTCACTTTTGTTGGGGGTAAGGTTAAGGTTCAGGCACAGCTGGGGAATAGAATGGCTATCTTTTGGGGTCTGAGATAGTGAACTTGCTGACGCGCTGAATGCCAGTTGTACAACTCACCTCTCAACTACAATGGATTGGTAGTCTACTAAAAAAGCAGTTGAATTTCATATGGAGAGACTAAGGGCTTATGAAAGAATCCTTGACAACGTGGAGCTTTTTCCTTCAATTTTTGAGAACAATTCACCGAAGGTAGTATGCTGATTAACAAACTCACGTTTTAAAGGAGCCTGTGGCTTAACCGATTGCATTTTGTTAGCTGAAATTTGTGTAAAATGTAAGGGGAAAATGTCGCTCTTGTTGAAATTCTTCGGATGAAACACTTTTGAAGATTTTGAAGTGAAAGCAGTGGCTGTTATCGGCGAAGAGTGTTAGGGAAAGGGCAGAGTAGTAGCGTCTGCTTTAGAAGCCGTCTAGGAATCGCCGCAGTTGGATGACTCAATCGTCCGCGAATTTCCTCTCGGCGTGTAACATTAAAACAAAACCCGGATGCAAAAACATAAAAGCACGTGAATCGTACAGCTATGAAAGTGCCTGTAGAAATTCTTCTCGTCTTGTGTACGTGGAATACTACGAAGCCTACAAAATGCTGGCTTTCTTTCTAACTATTAGCGTAAACTTTCGTTTAGGTGGCGTGAAAACGCGACCCTTGTAGGATCAACGAAAGTAATCAGTTGTCCAGAAGTTCTGTAATGGATAAAAATACCACGATGACGAAATGTCTAGACACAACAAAGAACCTAAGAACGGTCAGATTGTCAAGGTGCAACTTATATGTTCTATAAAGCTTACAGTGACTTTCAGTGGCTTCCCAAGGTATTGAAAGAGAACCCACTCGCATTTTATTTTGCCTATTTCTGGCAAACGCAGGTAACACAGTAATCAGTGAAGTGAGTGAAGTGAAGGCTAGTACTTTCGACACTGGGTTGAAACAATTTTTATTAACGACGCTAAATCTTTGGATCCTCCATGTCTTTTTTCTCTATGAACTGAAAAGGCGTCCACCACACTAGGAATTTTCCGCCAATTTCCATTCCGGAAAACTTTTGGAAAGAACAAAAAATATCATTTGGCTTTGATCAGTTATAGGGTCAAGTAGGTTCATTACTGTTCAACGAAAGCCTTAGATTTCGTAAGCTCTATCATCTAGTGCGCGTGCAGCGCAGTGGTTAAAGATGATCCACAATGTATACCACAAATGACATGGTCTTTGGTTCGTTGCCGCATTCTGTCGGGCGTCAAGAAATTGCAGGTAAACTTATCTGCGAGAGAAAAAGGAGTGTCTTGATGCGTCGGTACGGCTCCACAATCACTGTGTGAGCAAACATGCCAAGTATGCGTTTAATCAACTCTACTTTTCTCATTTAAGGTGCATCGGCAAAGAATTGATAAACGACGAAAATTTATCTCCTATGCACTTTATTTAATTGATCTGACGTTATTTTTCGTAGCCATCACGGGTTTTCTCCTACTAGTTTCAAGTTTGACGACGACCTGGAATTGAAACTTTCCTTTTCATTTTGACTCATCCATGCCAAAGCCACCTGATCTGTCATTGAAACTTTGGTAAATTCCGACGTCTTGCGAACTCAAATATTTACTAGGAAACGCAGCAATCACCGTGTTGACTCTTTCAGTTGCGCGCATGAAAAGGTCATGAAGTTAACACAAACGCGATTGAATTATTTTCAGCGCCACCACGCTCTCATTTCTTCGGATGTCAACTAACTTGTTCTGTGATCCTGCACTGAAATGAGTCACTTAGTTCACTTAGTTGATTTCAGAAGTACAGAAAAACATAGGCGTGACCTCCCACTCACTTTCAAAAGTAGAAAAACGATTCCCTCCAACACTTTCTCTCATAGATGTCGTCTTCTCTCTATATCCTTCTTTTTAATTCGATCCATGAATTAACAAAAGACGCATAAATAATAATAACTTTCCTTTTCTCAGATGAAACTGCTTGCTCTTATTTTGCTGAGCGTTGTTGGCTCTTCTGATGCCTTGTTTGGTATTGGCAGGACGCAATCAGTGGCCGTCAGGGGTCGTCTACTGTGCAATGGAAGCCCAGCTTCAAATGTCAAACTCAAACTCTACGAGAAGGAAGCCAGTCAGTAGATTTCCACTTAACTTAACTATATTTTGGAATGACTGGAAGATTTTCAGCCTTTGACGTCAAAATGGCCGAAGGAAGAACCGATCGGAACGGTGAATTTCAGCTTTCGGGTTACAAGACTGAAATTTCAACAATTGACCCGAAACTGAACATTTATCATAAGTGCAACTACAATGGAGTGAGTTTGAAGCTTACTTAAAATAACTCATATTTCTAAAAAAAAGTCTTTTATTTCAGATATAGCGCTGTTTAATAGCAAACAAACATAAAACATCTAACATTATTGTTATTATGTAAACCATCGTAGATCTGCTGCCCACTCTAGTAAAGAGCGGTGAGCACTCGATTCCTAACCAGGATAGCCAGCATGTTGCGTCTTTGGTGCCTTTTTAACCTTTTAGTCTTATGTATGCTAACGCACACTTATGTTTGGTTCTGAGAGTGTTCTTTGAGGGTTTAATCTTTCAATCTGGAATCCCAGCACTGAATATTTCTATGCTGCGGCAGAACGTAGCGAGGTGCCAGTGTTCACCAAAAGCAGTAAAAAAAAAAAGAGTGTCAAATCAGAACTGTCACACTTTTGTGTCCTTGAGCGAACTGAATCAATCAAGGGAGTTCCATCGTCCTCCAGCCATGGTGGTACAAAAACAGCAAAGGAAAAATATTCTTGGGATTCAACCTATTGAAGTGAATTATATTTTTAGTAGTATTAATAAAAGTACCTACTTAGATCCTTGGACAGCCCATTTTCACTGATTGTACGGCCTCCGGAATATTTTCTAATTTTTCGGAGTTTTGCTAGTTTAGTCATTGTGGTTTCTTCGAGTCCCGAGATTAGCCTAGCTAAAGCTTGCCCCAGGACGTCACCGCCATCGGTAGTCGTCGCCCTTGTGGAACAGAGAGAAATTTGTCCCCATACAACTAGTTTTATACCAAGATGATGGTAGATCCTGGCATTGGTTTACTCTTAACTGGGCTTCCTAACGGAAACGTAGGACTTCCACTCAGCTTGGGAGGGACTGTTGGGAGTATGAGCGGCCCTCTGTACACTCAGCCCGACACTTAGGAACACCTTCCAGCTGCGATAAGGTGGTGAGTCGTTGAAAGGAATAACAAAAACAATAATAATAATAATAATAATAATAATAATAATAATATAGCTGCATAGTGACCAAATAGCGAATTAATCGTGGACATCACAAAGGCCGACGTAATGAAAAACGCTTTCTATAGATCTCATTGAAAACGTTTTCTTGGTTTTTGTGAAGCCTTTTCTAGGACCAAGTAAAAGGCGAATTTACGTCGCAGAACAGTGAACATTTTAATAATAGGCACGGGTGTCCGAATTAACTTCATCTGAAGTTTGAACACGGATGTTGTTCCTGGAATAGTTCACGAAGGCCAACTAAGGTGGCTTCCTATTAACCCTAATGATCGAAGGTTTCTAATCAAATGGTCGCAAGTTTAAAATCTTTTTAGTTGACAAGGACTACCGATTACAGGGTAAGCAAGCTAAAAACGCCACTCAGCTTATTTCAACGCCGTTAGTTACCACTATAACACGTGAATATTTTTAAACTGACTGCTTGAATTTTCAAATGAATTTTTAAAGCGAAGATATTTTTACAAGCAGCTAGAAAAATGACGCAAAAATTATGGGTGTAGAGGAAGCTGGAGGTGATGTCTTTTGTTCGATTACTGAAGTATGAAGAAGTAGAGAAAACTTGGAACATTGGGTTGATGCAGAAAACAAGAAAATTTTAATATTGTGAGGTCTCTCGCCCTTCCACAATCTTGTGGACAATAAGAAACTTTTTTTTCATTTCAGATTTGCTATCGAAAATTTGGGATCACCATTCCGGACAACTTCATCAGCAACGGTAGGAATCCACAAAAAACCTTCGACATCGGAGTTATCAATCTAGCGAATCGATTCACCGGTGAATCCACCGATTGCATAAACTAATTATATAAAATCTTAAGTTAATACTATTCAACCCTGTTTGTAGCGCAAATAAATGTTGAATTTCTTCTGCAAAATTCATATTATTAAAACGACTGAGTGGCAAAATGACTTTTTCCGCCACACAGTGTGTTTCCACAAAGCGATGAAAAGAGCGACAATTTCTTTAGCAAAAGCCCATCGACGAATTCATCTGCCATAGCATCCGTCATGCATCCGATTACGTTGCGAATCCCTGAGGTTCGCACTGAAGGCTGTGTTGATCGTTAAAAAGGAATAACAGGGCTACACGTCAAATGAGAAATGATATCGTCTCAAGAGAGTCAAAGAATTGAACTTGATGGCATTGAAAAAAATTTCAATGGCCTATTTTACGTTGGTTTATACAGCTGTGTTAATCCCAGTACCTTTTCCACTTGGCCCATATCCTACATTCATCCTCATCCTTCTGATTTACGCATGAGTACGGCTGACAAAGGAGAGGGCAAACTTTTTTAGCAACGTCATTGATTTTTGGGGATGTTTATTAGATCTATAGCCCTAACGGAGCGCACCCATTTGTTGACGACAAGCAATTTTCGGTCTTTGTGGAACTGAGCGACCTTCCCCAAGCAAGTCTGGTGCCAATTTACCTGCTCCAGAGGCTGAATGGCTTGCATTGTTCAGGGTCGGGCCATACCGAAGCATGAATGTGTGGGAGGGCATCATTAACTGCAACTAACTGCGACTCCAATATTCCATGTGCTTTATAGTATGTTTCACTGCTATTGGTGTTAATGTCTGGCTAGTGCAAGCAGATGGTTTTGCCCAGAAAGCACGATTTCACATGACGTTTTGGGGACATTTTCGTTAGCCGCGGTAGGGACAAGAGTGTGAACAAGCTAGGTTCTGATAAACAGCAAAGAACGCCATTCTATGGTATGTGAACTGTGCAAGGTGGTTACGTGTCAACAGTAGCGGAGTAGCGGCTGGTCAAGCACTACAGAAGGTGAGTTTCGTCGAAGAAAGCGTCCATTGTCAAACAAATGCGGTAGAATTTGAAATTCTTGTCGGTGACAGCGATGATTTTAAATAATATTTTTAAATACTGTCTTCTCAACCTTTTTGCATACTGATTTTTGAATAAAGCGCACAACGAGAAATATATTTTGGCTATTTTTTATTCTCATCTTTTCATTTCTAATAAATATTTATGGTTTGGTAGCACAATGGTAGAAATGTGGTTTGAGAGGCGTCTGAGTACTGTTCCACACCGCTACAAGCCTACCAAACCCGCTTTCCCCCGGGATAGGGAAATTGGTACCAGACTTATCTGTGAAGCTTCCTCCGATCCACGCGTCAACGCTGTGACATGACTATTCCAGGATTCCAGGGAGAATCGACTTGACCACCATTCGACGATTTTTTTGTGGGAGACCAAAAATACACAGGCAAAAATCCACACGCAGATCCGAAGACTCCCGTGTGTGACAGATTCAATGCAACAAACCGAATGAAGGATGTTCGGCTGTACTTGTAGCTTGAAATGAGCATTCTCAGCGCATACTATTTTGTTTGGCATTTTGCCAACTTCAAAGTGGTCGAAGGATTGGTTGGTCCTTTCTGGAATCGAACTCACTATCACTGCATCACATTGCTCGTGTTTTGCATGACACCTCTAACTACTGCGCTACATACACTCCTTGTCTTAAGTAAGATATATAAATTTATCTATTAGCAACTTTCGCCTGTTAGTTTATATAGCAACTATGCGATTTACACATAGAATTCTCAACGAGCAATATCTTTGACGACTAAAAGTTTTTTTAAGTACTTAGCTTGTACTGTAAACAAGAGACCGTAGGACAGGATCATTCCATCGATCGGACGACATTCAGGGAACGATGACGTTCACCGAATTGAACAAAGTTCATCGTCTATCAGTAGAGTAAGCGTAACACCTAGTGGCTATTAGAATTCTTTTTTCGAACGAGTATCCAAATTTACGACGGACTCTTCATCCATCCGAATTGGCGAAAAAGCCGACCATTAGTTAATGTAAACTTCACTGTCTACTCAAATCTTTGTTCAACGGAAATTTCAAGAAAATGATTCGAGCATGCGTAGTTTTCTTGTTCAGCAATCGCGAGGTTGTTATACAGCATACATTTATTTCCATAGAAAAACACACAATACAATACAACACAACAGTAGCTGACGTTTCGGCGGTGTCGCCTTCTTCAGAGCCTGGAAGGGTACACCAATACGCAACTTACTAGGTCAAACACTTCAATAACACTTACAGTAAGACGAAAAACTTCATGGAAATTACATGATCAACAGCTTCTCGAAAAACTCACCGCATTTTTACATGACTTCCAATGAGGAAGGTTAGAACAGCTGATTATAGTCGCATATGGTTGATGACTGCGCCACCCCACATCAGAAATTGATATATAGATACGGGGCCAGGTCGCGTGTAACCTCTAGGCATTCCTCCCTACTATTCATTGTAGGGTTTTCGGCATTTATCCAAAAAGTCACTAAGAGTTTGCGCGTTGGTGTCTTAGTTTCCTGTGCGAGGATATTGACTTTAACTTCAAAATCGTTTCCGCTATGCTTTTGTATCCTGTGCGTGCCTAGTGGGGTACTTTGTCTTACTTTTCGTTTTCCATCTAGGTGTTCTTTTATACGGATACACAAGGGTCTGCCCGTTTCGCCAATATATTCATCTCCGCAATCCTTGCAAGAGCTCAGGTATATCGTACCTGAACTCATGCAATCACCGTCTCTACCGTTAGGGCAAATTATGCAGTTTTTTGTTGCGCATAGATGGTCATGTAGGCGGCTGCGAACTAGCTGGCGTCTTAGAGTGCCCGATGGTATTTCTATCACTCATACGGAATTCTCTAGACCGGCCCTTATAAAGCAACGTTTTATGGTGGTTACATGACAAAGTGGTACCGAAAACCAAGTAACAAAAACATCCTGGTTCGTTTTCTTTCTTCCCATCCATCACACACAAAGAGGGCGCTTGTGAGAAATATGTTTCGAACAACTACCTCTGGGTGCACAACCAGGGAACAAAAGGAAGAATCACGCGATTTGGCTCGGCAAATAGCCATCTCCAATGGCTACGAAGTAGTTACCGCAAGAGATAAGTTCAGAAGGAGAGCGACACGCCTAAACGAAACACTTGGCCAAAAGAAGGTCACGTTTATGTTGCCCTTTATTGGCGATGAAGTAAGCATAACTATAAAACGATGCCTAAAAAGGGCAGGTCTAGAGGAATCGGTGGAAATAACTGAAATGCCATCGAATACTCTCCGTCGTCAATTAGTTCGTAGCCGCTTGTATGCCCGTCTATGTGAAACAGCGAACTGCGTAATTTGCCCTTCCGGCAGAGACGGTGATTGCATGAGTTCAGATACGATATACCTGATCTCTTGCATGGATTGCGGAGATGAATATATTGGCGAAACGGGCAGACCCTTGTGTTTCCGTATAAAAGAACACCTAGATGGCAAACGAAAAGTAAGACAAAGTACCCCACTAGGCACGCACAGGATACAAAAGCATAGTGGAAACGATTTTGAAGTTAAAGTCAATATCCTCCACAGGAGACTAAAACACCAACGCGCAAACTCCTAGAGGCTTTTTGGATAAATGCCAAAAATCCGGCAATGAATAGCAGGGAGGAATGCCCAGAGGTTACACGCGACCTGGCCCCGTATCTTTGGATCAATTTCTGATGTGGGGTGGCGCAGTCATCAACCATATGCGACTATAATCAGCTGTTCTAACCTTCCTCATTGGAAGTCATGTAAAAATGCGGTGAGTTTTTCGAGAAGCTGTTGATCATGTAATTTCCATGAAGTTTTTCGTCTTACTGTAAGTGTTATTGAAGTGTTTGGCCTAATAAATTGTATATCAGTATACCCTTCCAGGCTCTGAAGAAGGCGATACTGCCGAAACGTCAGCTACTGTTGTTTTGTATTGTATTGTGTGTTCTTCTATGGAAATAAATGTATGCTGTATAACAACCTCGCTATTGCTGAACAAGAAAACAACGCATTCATATTCCAATGCCGAGGTTAATAGAAAGTCGAACCTGGGAACTAATTCGAGCATCTCGTCGTGACGTCCTTGAATTTTGGGATGTCGATATGAATTCACTGATCTTTGGTATATCTTTCCCATTCTTCAATTTTGTTCAGTTCAAAAAAGGATAACTTGGGTGTTTTAAAAGTTCCAATAGTCAAGGAAACAGAAAAGTCATAGAGATTGGTGAAATTTTTCGATGACTAAGAGTGTAAATTGTAGGACTTGTTTGATATTAACATCAACACTAATCGTTAACCTCTCGTATTTCTCACAATCCGTCACCAAATTCCCCAACCATAACACATGTTCAATTTGTGGTAGATAACCTGGGCGTGTGGGGCGCAGTGGTTGGAGGTGCCTTGCAATACGCGTGGGATCGATCCCCACGACCCAGACTTGTCTGGGAGGATAGTAGCACTCGCTCGATAATACATCGGTAGGCCACCGCGAGTCACTGTAAAGGCCAAATATGCAATCAGTCACCTCCAACTATTCTTAATGAAGTCGATTACGTGGCGCATCCCTCAGGGATTGATCAGCACCGAGAGCTTCATCCTTTTTAATTTAGCCTATTTCGTGTTTAGATTTTGTAAATGTCATACCATTGAAATACTAACCATTCAGTCAAACTCTACCGAAGCTTCGAAGGTAAAGCTCCACATCCTGATGATTTCCACTTCATTCTAAATCCCATCAGTGTGTAAATGCAGTGTGTTAGTCATCCACTTTGCGGCTTAAGTGCAACTACAACGCGAAGTGTCCACAGTGGATGATTAACATGTGCATACTGAATGGAAATGTGAAGAAATCATCTTATGGTATGGAACACATTAATGTAATAGACGAATCAACTATCGATCGATTCAGATCGACAGTATTCACTCTACCCATTTAATCATTACAATTATCATACGTGTTATGATAACGGTAATCAAATTGACGATAACAGATCGTAATAAATCCTCAACTCTAAATTCAGCAGTGGTAACCTCGAGCTCTACAGAATTGGGCAAGGTTCCAATGAGCAAATTAACGCTTCAGCACCACCATTATTATCAGGAGTCGTATTGCTACTAAAAGGATAAAAAGATAAAACTCTCGGCGTTGGTCAACTCCTGAGGGATACGTCGTGCATTTGAATTCATTAAGTATAGTTGGAGGTGATTGAATGCAAATATGGCCGGCCTTCACAATAACTCGCAGTGAGGTACTTATTTATCGAGTCATTGCTGCTATCCTCCCAGACATCTCCGGTACCAATTTGCCAACCCCGAAGGGAAGGAAGGCTTGGTGGGCCATGGTCGCAGAGATCGATTCTACGTGTGCGTCGTGGTGGCGCCTCCAACCACTACGCCACACGCGCCCTTGATGTTACCGTATCAAAAATGAAAATGGAACGGAATACTGTCAAGGATGTAAGAACACCTTCTTAGTTCCCTACAGTTTTCTCTAAAACGGTCCTGAGTAATCAGTGATTATTCCAATTCGTCACATATTTTAGTCATTTTTTTCCACTCTTTCATCCGTTCATACTCTGTGCGTGTCAATGAAAACACGTTTCTCGTAGACTCACTTATTTCTTGTTGGTGCACAAACAGTAGGTAAGAGGGCTGCCAGAAAAATATTCTTGAATGTCTGGAACGAAATACAAAATTTGTATTCGTACATACACTTCTTTAAAAAGTTTTTTAAACAGCTCTAACATTTGGGCACACTTGTCTGTTCCCTTTGCTGTTCAAAGTCCGATTACATCGAAAAAGCGATTGGTTAAGAGATGAAGAGTTACCGTATCAATAGAGATGTCTCTACGTTGATTATCATAGAACGTTGAAATCGAAACCTTCAACACCTGCCACTTCTAGGAAAAATCTCATGAAAGGTCAACCGAAGAAAAACTTGGTGGCAACTTTCATCATGAAAAAATAGAAGAGAAGAAAAAGAAAAGGGAATCAAAGATATATTAAATACCGATGTTTACACAGCTAAACTTCTTCTAAGCAGGTTTTACACACTATGAAACATTTGACAGTGATGCCACACCCAGATTTTTTCAGGCGACCTTCACAGTATCTTTGGTCTTTTGAAATGAAAGTTATGACATCGCAACACAACGGAAGTTCAGCGCCAGAGTAGTCCTTCAGCTAATAGACGTCTGTGGCTGTACAACTATCTGTTAGTGATATGATGGGTCGAGTACTCGTTAATAATATCAGCTCAATATCCGGATTTGTCATCTATAACATGTCATTTTTAATAACTCTCTACTCATCTCTCCCTTCTGTAGCGACATTTCGAAAAAATAATTCAATCAAAATAAGAATAGCACTGGGATGGCGAAAGAAGTGGTTCTTGTTCTATGTGGGCTTCTCGAACTACATAATCTACCGTGTCTTAAATATTTAACTCCAAATGATATATGATGAAGTGGTATAAATCCCTTGTAAATTTCTAGATATCGTAGTTGTGTTGCCAACCTTCATAGAGCCCAAGGCAGAGCTGCACATGAAGTTTCTTGCTTTTAAAGAACAGCCTAGGGTGCAAATATGAGCAAGTTGTACATTTCGCGACTCTAAGGAAAACACTTCAGTTCCTAGATGGTTCACAGAATAAGCCCCTGTTTTCTTGATAGGCACACGCGATGTTGTTATTTTTGTGTACAATTAAGAATAGTGGCTAACCCTTCGGCGGATTTTGCGTCTTCCAGAGTCTGGAAAGACGAAGTTGACTGCAATCTAGTCAGCCAAATATTTCCATATCCTCTGTCGAAGAACCATGAAGCTTAAATTTCAATCGCCTTGAAAAAAAAACAGCTTTTTCACAAACTCACCGTTTCCTATGTATATTCCACTGACTCTTCCACGTGGAGACAACAGCACAGAGTTCACATGAATGGGTAATGGGTCCCTTTGACATTAAACTATGACCTTGAGATATTGTGAAACCGATGTTTTGAATTAACGAAAGAGCAATAGCGGTACATAAAATTCACGTGAGAGAGACCGAAGGAAAACTGGCTTCCGTTCGTGAACGTACAAATTGTCAGAGCCGAAGGCGGTTATGTGAAAAAATGAAACCTAAAGCCAAATAACAAAAATACACTGGTTCATTGCCACTCCTCTCACGCTTCACAAACAAAAAGTGCACCTGTAAGAAATGCAGTTCGAACAGGCACAAGTGTGAGCACAGAAAGAGAGCAGAAGGAACAATCCCTCAAACTGGCGTGTCAAATAGTCAATTCCAATGGCTATGAAACTGTAGCTCTTCGGGAGAGGTGTAGAGGAGAATGAATGCCCCAAATGGTAACTATAAGTGAATGCGGTCCCATTTGACATGTTCTTTACCTCAAACGAAATAAGCATAGCTATAAAGCGATGCATGAAAAGGCTGGCTAAGAGAATTCGATAACAGTAATTAAGATTCAACTGACCACGCTGAAAGACCAGCTACTTGGTAGCCGCTTGTATTGAAGCAAACGCAAATTTGTATAGTATGCTGTAACAGTAGGAATGGTAAATGCACGAGTTTGGGTACGGTTTATCAGATCTCTTGTAAAGAGTGCGGCGACGATTAGCACAGCGGATAGACCACTCTTGGTCCGTGTCAAAGAACACCTTACCGGAAAACTAGAAATCGAACCAAAACCTCCATTAGGCGCGCATAGGATGCGGAGAAATAATGGAGAGGATTTTGTAGTGCAAGCTACCATTCTCCCACAGGAATCTTAAGCTTTAGCGCGTAAAATTGAGAACCATTCTAGGTGAATTCCAGGAGTTTAAACATAAACCACACAGAGGTGCCCTGCTATCAATCTTGATCTCACATATTATCTTAGAGTTAAATTTTAACTTAAAATAGGCACAATACCCATCCATGTTGGTTCATTGCTGTTGCCTCCACGTGGAATACTCAATGGAAATACAACCACAATATGTATTCTTTCTTTGATGAGCTTACACGAGGTTGATAAAAATATTTATTACCGGCTAAGGTTTCGACGTCTTCGTCTTCATCAGAGCCGATGATCCGAGTCGATGGTCCACGCTTGTTATTCGTCTCGATGTGGCGGCTTCGCCTTCGTGTCGAGTCAGGTCTTCCTCAGCGGTCCGTCTCCTCGAATGGTCGAATGGTTTATCAACCTCGTGTAAGCTCATCAAAGAAAGAATACATATTGATTATGCACACCGAGGTTCAACGAAAGTCGGTTTCGAAGTACAACCACAATGTTGCTGAGACATGAGCAAAATGCGGAATCTCTGGCGCGGTTCGAACTCGCAATTACGCTTGTGGTAGCTGGGGATCACGTGTTCTCCATTGCACCAATGAGGCCCTTGTTTTGCCTTTCTCTCGGTCAGTTTTTTTGCTTAAACGGTGCCGTCAGCAACCACTGTCATTGAGAATGATGTGTAAGGACAAATTGCATTGAAGCCGGTTAAGGTGACACTGCAGTCGAAATCACAACGTTATCACTTTTGATAAACTGACTTTCCTTTAAACTCGACGTGGCCAATCAATGTGCATATTTTCATTTATTCACCTAATATTTCGACAAAAATCGATGGTCGGCAGATACATCACCGTCGCTTTGCTGATGATACCGTCCTTATAACACCAGACATTAGCCAAGCGGAACGAATGCTTGCGGACTTTGATAAAGCGTGTGGAAAGATTGGTCTTCGACTAAATCTAAAGAAAACGATGTTCATGAAGAACGGATTGGTTTCGTTTGCCCCATTTACGCTCAACGGAACGAATATCTCCGAATGCTCCCGTTGTGTCTATCTAGGTCGGTGAATCAATATGTTGAACGACTTAGCTCCAGAGCTGAGCAGAAGGAAACGAGCGGCTTGGGGAGCTTTCAAGAGCATCGAGGATGTAGTGAAGAGAACAAAGAACACCCGACTGCCCACCTTTTCGACTCAACGGTTCGTCCTGCCCTAATGTATGCGTCAGAAACCTGGTCGCTACGTAAGCAGGATGAAAGATCACTCAGCGTTATCGAACGCGCAGTCGAAAGGGCGATGCTTGAAGTATCCCGTTTCACACAAGTAAGGGATGGGATCCGAAGCTCCGATCTACGTCAACGATCGAAAATCAAAGATGCCGTTCTATACGCCAAGCAGTCGAAGATATGGTGGGCCGGACACGTAATGCGTATGAATGATAACCGATGGACAAGGGCTGTTAGTGACTGGATTCCTCGGGATGTCAAACGTACTGCAGGAAGACCGCCGACTCGATGGTCAGAGTTCTTCACGAAAAGCCTAGAAGAAAGATATGATGCTCGACGAGTCCCTAAAGCGACCAGAACCCACTGGGCTACTTTTTCACGCGACAAGGAAAATGGAGGATTTAGTGGCGCCCGCTCGAGTCACTCGACGATCAACGGGACTACAGGTGATACAGGTGAATATTTCGACGTCTTTGCCTTCCTCAGAGTCGGTGATCAGTGTCGGTGGCCACAGTCGATCAAATTCTCGATGTGGCGTCTCGTCGTCGTATCGAGTCCAATCTTTTTCAGTGCAGCATTTCTCGAATGAGTCAATCTCACCTGAAAAAGTTTGTATCGACGTCGGTTGAGCTATGTAGAAATTATCAATCAGTAGTCATATCATAGGAAACTGCAAAATGTTTGTTTAAAAACAGCGAAAATAAAGATTACTTCGATTTTTCGACGGTTTAATAAGTTTTTAAGGGCGCGTGTGACGCAGTGATCGGAAGAGCCTTGCAACATACACGTGGAGTCGGCCCCAGCACCCATGGCCCACCAAGCCTTCCATCTCTCCGGGGTCGGGAACTTGGCAGCAGACTTGTCTGGGAGAATAGCAGCACTGACTCGATACATCGGCAGGCCACCGCGAGGCATTGCAAAAGGCCAGATATGCATTCATTCACCTCCAACGATACTCAGTGAAGTCGAATGCATGACGTATCTCTCAGGGGTTGATCAACGCCGTGAGCTTTATCTTTATTTTATCCTTTTAAGTGATATTTTAACAGCCAAGCCATAGAGCGAAGTGCAAAGCCAAATGTTGTAAATGTGCATTTTATTCCTTGTGGATAGTATTTAGTAGTTGCTAACATTCGTTGTGGAGCTGTCAAGAAGGTCAGCTCGTTAAACGAAACTGTTTCCTAGCACTAAGAGCCCTAGACGAAAAAAGTGAGATCGATTTCAAGGCGTAGCACCTTATAAGGAATGCCAATGACGAATATTTTAAAAAGTTGCACGCAATCCTACGACTTCAATCAAGTCACCTGCCTTTAGAATAATCCCAGGAATGTTTTTGATCATCGTCAAAATCCTTAAGTGAATCGGATGGACGAAGGATTGTTGACGAGATGGTGCCTATCTCGAGGTGAAAAAGTGGAAGAATAGTCTACTCCAGGAAGTTATTGTCATTGGCATGTCTTGGAAATTTTTAAGTAGGGCTTTACTAGGAGGTTAAGAACATATTTAACCACGTGACGCGCCGATTAAGGCGGCCCTTTCATATTCAGATGGCGAAACTCTTTGGAACTTTCACCCGAATTCGAACTGCTTCAAAATACCATCCTTCTGACTGACCAAAAACATAACAAATTACCTGAAATTATCCTTTGATATGATGGTCACATTTAGAATTTTATCGCAAACATTTGCATTTTGTCAGAACTCAAATATTCAACAGCGGTAATGTAAAGGATCAATGCAGTTAAGGACTCGAAATCATCCACAGAATTGTGCAACGTTCAGTCGTTGTCTATCATTCACCAGGTCTTCGTCCATTCAAACGGTGAGGAGTTTCACCTCAACAGAAAGCAACTCAGATGTTGTCGAACAACGAACCAGCAGCTGAAACAACATGTTCTTTCATTCTGATGTCTCAATCGCTGACTCCTGAGATTTTACTCACCAAGGAAAAAGTGCTTCATTTGCTGCAAACATAACAGTAAACCATGCACCATAGAACGCTCTCGGAGAAAACCTCATGACGGTGATCGGCAGTTATTTCATCCGGGTACCAGGATTACCGGCATCGATGAAGACAGCATCAGGCAAGTTGTGGATTCCGACTACTCGTTTCCACACATAGGAAGATGTGGTCTTGTGAAAGAGAGCAAAAGTCGTAAAACTTTCATCAATTTGTTTCTTTTTTGACAGCGATGCCAGAGTTTTCTTTTGTGGTTTTTAAGGGCTGTAAATTATTCCAGAATACTGTAACACTCAATCCAAAGCCATTTCCTAAGGCATCTACGGTACTCTGAACAATAATGCAGACCACCCTATTTTCTTCAAGTTATATGAATGTTTAACCCAGAAACTACCAAAGCGAAATCCGCCGAAACGTCAGCTTTGACGGAATAAAGAACAAAGTAACACCTCGTATTTGGGCAGCAAGAATATCGAGAACTATTTGATCAATGCCAAGGTTAACAGAAAGTCGGTAGTGGGAAAAAAACTACTTTTCCCACCATATTGCCAGATTTAGAAAAGCCTGTAAAAGGAAGATTTTTCGAATCAATATCTTTCTACATGATGAGACTGGAAACCTAATCATGTAAAAATGTTACCAAGGTTTGATTAAAGTCGGTCGCCTTTTAAGACCTTTCAATGTTTAACATAAATGTCGCGTCCTTGCAGTTATTGTCACTACAGATTACTTGTAGTCAACTAACATAAGAGATCGGCTCCATATGATTAAACATATTTTTAAGCAGTAAAAGTTGCTAATCTGTTTCCCTTTTAGTTTGTTCTTTGTTGAACACCTGCTTCCCACGCATTTCTCGAGTAGAGGAACCGAATAGGTTCATCGGACATTCGATTATTCAATCATTCTCTTGGATACGCTACTCAGATTATCGAGCAGCGTTTTCGGTTGCGGTCTGCTTTATTTTCTCTTATGGATATTTTAGATTTGGCTTGAGCGGGAAAACTCTTAAGTAATCACTTATGATCAGTTTATATCAACTAGACAAGTTTTTTTCAAGATCACGTTGATCTTCTAACAATATTTCAAAGCCTACTTTTCGTCAACCTCGATATGACTAATCAATATATATTCTTTCTTCGAAGAATTTAGACAAGCTTGATATATCATATCATTTATATGTGATATGATACGTCAAATTCGTGTAAGCTTATCCAAGAATATTTGTTGATCGTGTAACTTTTAACTGAAACAAGACAGATCTCAAGAGACAGATCTCAAGAGGAATCCTGCGGAAACGGTACAATGTTCCAGAAACTTTACAAAAGGATGAGCTCTTAAGGAATTAAAGGAACATCAGAAATCCTTTATTACAAATATTTGATAAAAAATTTAGTAATCGTTCTTCCCAAGCTAATTTATGCAGTCAATTGATTCGCCTTTGAATCTCGGCCCAAGAGGGATTGTACCGAGACCAAACGGATTTTCAGAAGTTTTACCATCTGAGATGAAAGTCTCCGGAATCGACACGCTGAATTTCCTGTAGCAGTACTGAAATTGGCCTCACTATTAAACAGTTTTGTCTCACGCTGGTTAAACGGTGCGATGACGCTCTACTACGAATGCGTCGCCTTGGTTATACTGGTCGATGTGGTGTTTGAAGTGGTACGACTCAACTCACCCCGGTATAGTTACATTTGTGGTAGACATTCAGTTTTGGTCTCAAAACCGTTAACACATATGTGCTTCCAGACAACGAAAACACACCATCTTCGTCCGTTACACCCTGCGCCAATTTGACATCGAGTGCTGAAATTTTCACAGATGGTGTCGATTACTAAAATAGTCTCACGACGTAGCCCGCTCTAAAATCAACAATTAACATCAGACAGCTTCGCAAGCTGTCGGAGTATATGTCACAAATCTGTGTGTTCTAACCGTCATGGAATTCTTTGATACAGTGATCATTGCTTTAAAAAAGAACGAATGCAATGTTCGACGTTGATCAATGTCTGAGGTCGACGGAGAAGATTGGCTGCATATCTGGCCTATACCATGGCTTACTGTGCTTACCGATGTATAAAGTCAGTGCTGCTGTCCTCCCAAACAAGTCTAGTACTAATTTGCTGGCAGCACCGGGATTGAACGCTTGGTGATTGCAGAGTGCGGAATCGGGCCACCGACCAATCGAGTGGGTAGTGGTACCTCTGATCACCGCTCAGAGCTTGTACCTAGTGAGCTGTACAGCAGGAGTCTATTTATTGCGTTACATGCTCCTTACGATTGCTTTGTAGGAAAATTATTCCGGTTGTGGAAAAACTAGCAAAGTTATTAAGTATTTTTAGTATTTTACTGTAAAGCCAGCGTTTCATCAATTACATAAAGGATAAAAAGGATAAAGCTCTCGGCGTTGATCAACCCCTGAGGGATGCGCCACGCATTCGACTTCATTAAGCATCGTTGGAGGTGATTGAATGCATATCTGGCCTTTCCAATGACTCGCGGTGGCCGGCCGATGTATCGATCCAGTGCTGCTTATCCTCCCAGACAAGTCTGGTACCAATTTGCCGACCCGGAGAGATGGAAGGCTTGGTGGGCCATGAGCGCATTTCACGTGCGCGCCTCCAACCACTGCGCCACACGCGCCCTCATCAATTACATAGAAAAGATAATGAAAAACTGCTATTCTGATGTAACACCAAATATATTTTTTGTCGAACATAAGCACTGTTATGCTCTTTGCTAGCTCATTATGATACCGACTTTTACAGGACGGATTTTCCGGAAAAAACAAGCGAGACAATCACTACCACCAACAACCATCATCCTGTACAAAAAGGCATCGCCAGGTGAGCATCCCTCACTCGAGAGGTGTTCCACTAAAGAAGATTCGACTCCATACGAAGAGGAAGACGCCAAAATCCGAATAACTGGACCTTCAACTCGAATCATTGGCTCTGATGAAGACGACGACGTCGAAGCGTCAGCCGCACAGACATCGCTTATCAACCTCGTGTAAGGTACCAAAGGAAGAATACATTTTAACATCAAATATATTATTAAGTCAAAAAAATGTGATTCACGAGGAAAATCTTGGGCTAAAAAATAAAGGATTTGTATGAATAGATTCTATCAGATTACAAATTAGAAAGATATTCAGTAATTTCAAAATGTTGATTAAAAATTGGATTTACACAAAGTATTGAAGTGATTCAATCCAGGTTTTGCTTACTTTTCTTTTGTGTTCTTAACGAATTCTCATTCATCTCGCTTTCATTCTGTTTCCTTCAGAATTTGATATTCACAATTATTTTTGTAATTCTATAACAGGTGGTCCCGCCGCTTACATCGGCTCCATTTATGCAGTCTGGGATCGCTGCCGTTCTAGAAAGATTTCACCCGCATGTTAATAAAGTTTTCTCTAGTCTTATAGATTTTGAAGCGCTATCCGACTCGCCTGTGTTGAGGACATTTGGGATTCCCACACGACATGAAAATGAATGGAAGTGCTGAAACCTCGATTCTGTTATGTGCAGGATAGAATTAGATCATAACACGTTGGAGTTTTTTCTAACCATTTTTTGAAACGTTCTTCGGTTTTATAAGGAAAAAACATCTGAATATATATATGTATATAT